>JAVQKG010076494.1:0-23488 GCA_036025885.1 Hypseleotris bucephala
ATAGTATTGAGGTAAAGTGACAGACAAAAGCATGGTAAAAGGTGAAGTCTGGTATTTGAATTAAAATGATAAATTATTGCAAATAAACTACAAATCTTATGTTTAAACTTGCGCCCGAGAAAGACTGTTAATCACTTCAAAATCAAATTACTCAAGTAAAAGTAAAAAAAATTATGTTGTGATAAAACTACTCTCAAAATGTAACTAGAGTAAATGTAACTTATTGCTGACCACCTTTGCACACTGGCCCGTCACCGCTCTTTGTCATGCGTCAATCAAAGGGCATTACACATGAGCGGCCCCCTCCCACACCTCCCCCGTTCCCTTTTATTGAACCTGGGACGTCATTACGAACAGGATATCCGCTACATTTTACATTTCCCTCAGTTGTGCTGCAGATGTGCTCAGCTGGCACAAAGCTAAAGAGAAAGAGGTGAGGCTGGAAATGCTCCCAGTTAAAACAATAAAAAAAATCACACAGCTACCAGTCCATGTGTTTTTGCTTTTCTCTTCCACTGGACTGATCATGTGCTCTTTTACTGACCCCTTGTGAATGGACTAAATATTTTGGGCCTTGTCCTGCAATTGTACAATGGACATTATTGACTTCACAATTTTTCCAGACACACACCAAAAACTTTGAAAAGTCTGCATGATCTGACTATTGTTGCGTTTTGTCTTGGTATGGCTTCCTCCCACCACCCAAAAACATTGTTATGCACAATTTGCCATAACTAAAACTTTAATTTAGATAATGTTTCATCATTCACACCCTCACAGCTCCATAAGAATCGTTTCTTCAGCGTGGTCAATTGCTTATTGTCATTTTAATAGCCTGTAACATTTGCCCTAAAAACTATAATCAGTTGATACTTTTGTGTGCGTGTTTTCTCCTGGTTTTGTATTTTTTATGTGAAACCCGGTCACTCTACCTACAACTCATTAGTACTCAGGATATTGAGGTAGGATATTATGGTGGTAAAAGGTGGTAAAAGTCTTTCAATTCCCTGTATTTTCTCAGAGCAGTACAAGATGGATATCTTTGTTTGGAAAACTTCCAACTCACAAGAATCCAGCTTTCAACGCAAGGTTATACAGGGATATAAATAACCAAGTTTCTCTGAGTACACATAAACATCATATTCTGAATGCTGTCTTGTAAGCATGTAAACATACTCAATTATCTAGGTCTAGGATGTATGCTGCCTTAGGCCCATGGATGCTGGGAAAGAGTATCATGGTCCTTAGATAATAAAGCAGGCTAATATAAGGTAATTATTATAAAAATAGGGTCTGGACTGTTGCCTCAATAGAGCATATGAGCATGTTAACCACACAGCCACCAGGCGCACATGTCTTCTCTTTTCTCTTCATGTTAGCTCAGATGCCTGTTTGTTTCTGCTCGGGTGCGTCCTGGAGATGATGGATGAGTTGACTACTGTGGCTCATGCCCAAAGGCTGTGGCCCTGTGTCCTGAGAATGGCCAGAGGCAGCTCACTCCTGACCCCAGCCCCTGGCATCAGCATGTTTGTTTAATGAATACTGTCTGCATCTGTTAGTGTGACCACTGTGCTCTGATCAAAGTTATACCAAAATCACTGAGAGCACTTTAATGAGCACCACTGAACAACATCAATGTGAATGTACATCATGACAATCAAGAAATAATATCTACTGTGTACTTTCTAACAAATTTGGGGTAACAAACATCCAAACCCTTTTTAAAATAATGGCATTTGGCATGGCGTTTTTTGATATTTAACATTATAGTTTTGTGCATCTAAATTGGACAAAAGCCCAGACTGATAGACACAAACTGAATACAGCCTCACAAGTGAAACCAAAAGCATTGACACATATAATGTTGTCAGTCTCAGATATTTTGTCTACACAGACCTGCCCCGACGTGTGTAATAAAAACACTTCAAAATGCCAAATATCCAATAAGCCCCTTTTACAGTCTACTTAAAATATCATTTGTTTACACCCCCCACAAAAAGTCCCAATGCAGTGGAATGCGCAGGGTAAAGCTGTGTGGAGCCCCATGTATTTGTAACCCTATAAATAAAGGTGGTGGGGAGTGTGGTTGACCATAATTACATAGACTCTCTTAAAGTCGAGGCGCAGCTTTCTGTCTGTCTGTCTTGCCACTCCCAACCATCTACACACACACACTACACACACATACAATGAGTCACTAAGCCCACAATTTACACAGAAACACTTTCAGATGGGATGCGGGTCAAAAGTTTTGTTGTCTGTCTAGAGACTTTAAACACTCTAACTGCTGACTGCACATTACATAACAGGCATAAACAGGTTTATTAGGCCTCATATTGTTGTGAATATGATTGCACATGGCAAAGGTGACTCTGGGACTTGTTGCTGGAGTTGAGGCTTGGTCAATTTGTTGCATACCATCTTGTTTATTTATTTATTCACATATTTCACATCGTTACACTTTACAAAAGTCCACTTGAATTTATTTTTGAAGGTCAGTTAGGCTGTAGGCTACTCACCAGAAAGACAAATTTATGTAAAGATTCAGGCAGTGGTGCAAAAGTAAGTGTTAGCCCTGAATCCAGAGGGTCGCTGGTTTGAATCCCCTCCCATTCTGTCATTGCGTCCCTGGGCAAGACACTTAACCCACATTGCCAAAGAATGAATAGTGCATGAAATAGTAAAGTGTATTTGGGTGTCTAGAAATGTGCTATATAAGACTAATTATATCGGCGAAACGCGAGAATCGCGTTCGGCGATATTATGGTTTCATGTCCGTCCGCGTCCCCGTCTAGTTATTATTATTAGATCCAGTGTGTGGAGCTAAACCAGGTTGGTTATCAACTGGAAGCCACTTCAAAAAATGAATATGGTTTTAGTCATTTTGCTCTAAAAGTAATATTTTGTTACTCCTTTCTGCCACTTAGAATGACCTCTTAAATGTTTCCTTTCAAATGGTTTTATGAATTTTGTCTGTCTACACCTGCCACCTCAGTATTTATGTGAGCTATCGGGTTTAACTCAGATTTTTTTCGTTCATTTTCTTCTTATGTGTATTTTCATCTCAGCGGTGCATGCTAAATCTCCATCTGGCTGCTGCGAAAACCAAGTTCACAGCATTGCAGTTGAGATGTAAACACACATTCACACAGTGTTCTCTTTCTCGCTAAGCTGCCGAGACAGACATTTACCAAACTGTGCTGTATGTCGCGTATCTGTACAAGCCAAGACCGCTTCAACAGTGTGTGTGGACGTGCCAGTCTACACCTATGTCTATTCAAAACCATGCATCTGCCAACATTTCTCTTTTCTTACACACTGGGCTTTAAGCATTCATAATATCGCCGCAGTTTTACATATAAACTCTCAACATGGAACAATTTGTGCTTTGCTGTACGAAATCACAGCCAGCAAAGCCAACTATAGCGAGCTTCGTCTCTTACCACCACCAGCAGGCCGGCTGCCAAGAGAAGAAACACATCCAAAGCGTTTTAATACCTTGTTTTCACTCGAGCAGTTTTTAATCTGAGCCAAACAACAATAACAATTAAATGTTGAAGAAAAACCAGTGTTGTTTTTGGTGTAAACTTGTCTTAAAGCTGGTGTTTTTGCAGTAGTCTGTCGCTCTGGGTTCCCCCACCCTTCTTCAGGCTCTTGTGTGGCTTGGCAGGGGATGCATGTGGTTAGGACAGGGTTGAGGGCGCATAGGACCTGTTTTTGTAAACTTGCTTGTCTGTACAAATTTTAATACAATTTCTATGCTACTCTGTATTGCAGAAAAGTGTCAGGTGATTTGTGCTGCAGTGGTAATGAATGAAAATAACTAAAAAGCGTCAGGTTAGTCAGATGACACTTCCCTCATCTCTCACCAGTCCATTTATCTCAGAGGTAGTCTGCACTAGATCAGCAGTAATGTATTTTAATGCACACTTCTACATGATAAAAGTTGACCAGCTGCTGTTACATGCATTTCCAATCGTTCACTTGCGCCATCAGACCTCGCAGCATTAAACATTCAGAAGAAACAAATGAAAGGCACTTTTAAAAGCTCTAACCAATGCACTTTTACAAGCGTACCAGGCTGCATTCGAGTAAAAACCAGGACTAAAGTGGTCTAGACGGCAGGAAATCTAAGCAAGAAAAAACCCAATGGCTGGAGTTAAATGCTTCACCCTTTGGTAGTGGTGAATGTATTGTACTGTACCATATACAGTGCATGGAGTCATTTGTTTTATTGTGCACAGAAATTGAATTGATGTCACACAGATGCAATATTCAGATCTTCAGGGGCTACAGCTCAGTGGGTTCTTGGCCATAAAGACAGATGAGAGAAGCTTTTGATGACGGGTGATGTATGGTCACAAAGTTAAAACTCAACACCAGTTATCACAAACAGGCCGTGAATCATTTCACCAGGGATACTGGAATATATGAGATTCTGCGGTTTTACTTTGACAATAACTTTAGTGTTGAGCAGTGATCAGCAGAGCTGTCTGTTTGGTGTCCTGTAGGTGTCACCAGGTCTAAACACTGTTTCTTTAAGAGTGTGGTTGTGAAGTCTCTTCTGCTGAGCTGTACCTGTCCAGTTGCCGTGGTGATATCTTCTCTCACACACCTCAGCCCCTGAGTCGTTCACTTCCACATGCCATAACAGCACAGCTACAGCAGGAGCTGAGACAACCATTAACACAACTGCGCTGCACTTAGCTCCTCCGTGTCCCCGCTGCCGCCTTTCCGCAGGTGTCCGCCCGTCGCTCCCCGGCCCACCGCTAATGAGAGTGAAAATGAGAACAATGGGGAGAGGCGCAGGGCCCGGCAGCTCATCTGGGCTCCGTTGATCTTGTTAATTGCGTCCGTGGACGCGCTCCACTCCCTTTGAAGTGTGTCTGAAGAGGCTGCTTCAGAGACTGGCAATTACTGCACATCATGTAATTGCTGCAAGACAGGCAGGCCTATGAGAGAACTCCTGTAACTGTATGTGAACCGAGGTGTGTGAGACATGTCACAGAGAGACAAACACACCATGATGGGGATGTTTCCAAGGTGTGTTAACAGCATCAACTAAAATGTCAAACTATAACACTAAAATCATAGACCAAACAGCTTTGATGCTGCAAACAGCCACATTTGTAAAATGACTACTTACCACGTTGTTAAAATCAATTTGCACAGATCAAAGGAAATTCTTCTCCTTTGGAATTCAATTAATCTGTTTATTTTTACCAAGTGCCATGGCTGTGGTTTGAGCAGGAGACGTCTCTGGTCTGTTTACATCTTCTACTCGTGCTCATAAATGTTTCGAGGTCATTGGAGCTTACTGATGCTTTGTGGCAAAAGTCTTGTTGTGTCACATCAAAGGACACGTAAAGTCCCATTTGATGACTTTCAGTTGTCGCCTTTGATTGAGTCAAACTATATTTGTTTCCTTTTTCCATGTCAGTCATTTACCACATCACTGACAGATGAATGAAACAAAGACTGCAGACAATCATAAATCCATAAAATAAATAATTAAAGTTCTGCCTGTGCATTGTTTGCTTAATACACAGCTTTTGATGCAGTCCCTTTGTTTAAATAATCTAGCCGAACTATACTGCTGGATTTTTTAAAATGTGAATTTACAAACTCATACAAATCCATTTTCTCTTTCTCCTCATGTAGGTTTAGTGACAGACAGATATTGGTCTCTCTTTCTGATACGATGCTTTCAGCCAGGCGCAAAAGTGTAGATAATTATTAACCACTGATTGTGTCAGTGTTGTAAAATAAATGAAGTGCAATATTCAATAAAAATGTCAAACGTGCTGAAGGACCAACAGTAGGACCTATAGAGAGTGGATTTACAGAAGGCTTCAGATACAAAAGCATTTCCCACAATGTCCTCTAAATACACTTTTGACTGTGTTGCTACATGTTGCTTTTTCTACAAGGCTGTACGAGCAAGAAATAACACACACAAACACATGGAACATGAGAGCAAGGGAAAAAAGAGTTGCACTGAGGCAGCGCACCGAAGGGCAGCCTGCCAAAAGAGTGGGAGTGAGCGGGCGAGTGAACGAGGGGAAGACGGGGCAGGAAAGTCCTTACATAGCCTACAGGAAAAGCTGTGTCAGGCCAGGAAGTTCCTTGTATGGGCATGGAGGTTTCCTGGCTAGCTGGAAGACTGACATTTCCTCCACTGTTTGGCTTGTGGAGAAGGGATCAGATGAAGGCTTTTGGGAGACTGCAGGGGTGGTGGGTTGGGCCAAGCTGCTTTATGGTTTCAGTTCAGCTGTGTCTCCTTCTCTGTCTGCTCTGTCTGCTCTGTCTGCTTCAGTGTCTGCGCTGCTGTCTGCATGGTTCTCACAACAGAACTGCTGCTGCTTAAGGCCACACTCTCTCTGTGCTTACAAAACACAGCAATCTGTCCCTTGTACTGTTTGTTTATGACTTTATCACTACATGCAAAAGGAAGAGCAACAAACCAAAAGAGGGGCCGCTGTTAAGCTCAGTAGGTAGAGCGTGCGGCCCACATACAAGCCATCAGAGCTTGTCCCGGCGTCGTGAGTTCAAATCCGGCTCGCAACCATTTGCCGGATGTCACTCCCCACTCTTCTCCCTGGTTTCCTGTAAATCTACTGTCATGTCAAATGAAGCCTAAAACGCCAAAACATATCTTAAAATGAAACAAACCAAAAGAGGACATTTTGAAATAAAGAGCTTGCGCCAGTAAGGTAATTAGTCTTGAAAACCCTAGTTCATGGGTAAATGCTCAATTCAGTCACAAAGCCTCCATATTTTGGTTTCTTTATTGCACCCCTGGTGGTTGTTGTCTGCCTGTTGGGGCCTATTTCAATATTGTACTAAAATCTCTAAACAAATCCTGGGTTTAGAGAATGTTCCAGATCCACTCCCCAAACCATAATCTCTTTCTTGACCAATTACAGGCGTTTTCTGAAAATACTGTCAAATTTACTATGGGACAATTTTTAAGTCTTCTTTTTTGTATGCATCACACACTGAAGAGGCATTAAAAAGACTTCAATTCTAAGAAATTCTTCATTTGAGTGTAAAATGGGCAAACATTCTAATTTTCTTTTAATGTTCCTGGAGCTGCAAGCATACCAGTGATAGAAAACATCCTTTTCTTTTAAGTGCCTTCTTTTACGGTAAACTTTGAGCTATGACAGTCAAAGTGCATCTTGTTTTCATCAATTTGCTGCAGACCAGAAGTGCGTTACATTTCTGGTTGGTGACCTCCTGATCCTCTTCTCACTTTGATTTTCTGATGCTGTGAAAAAGATGATGAAGATGAAAACTAGAGGCATTTTTGTGGCAATAACGTGTTTATTTTTAAGTGAAAATATACCTCTATATGTTGCATCACTATTTAAATTTAATTCTGACAAATTAAACAAATACATTTCCACCCAAAAAAAATTCCAAACCACATCATGTTTGCACTATTAAAGTCATACATTAAGAACAGGCAATAAGGAAAAGTTTTGAAGTCATAGGCTGTCAGCATGGTAAATACATGTAGGTCAAATTTAATATTTTTTTAGTTCAGGGGTAAATGCTCTCTATCTGTTGAGTCACAAATTCTATTTCAACTATTAAAGAACTAAAACCACAGTTCCTAAACTGTCACCTACAGTTTGTCAGCAAGTTTGTCCTAATCTTGCAATTCCACAGGATCCTTTGTGAAATGACCCATTACTGCCCATTCCCAGAACATTATGCAAGTAATTTTTTCACACATCGACATTAAATAAAAAAAAAGAAAGCTATAATGTTGAAACTAATGCAAAACAGATGCAGAAATTAGACTTTTAAAACACCCAATAAATAGCTGGATGTATTAACTTGTATTTAAGTATGTCGTACAGCTGCAGAGGCAGAAAATACACCCACTTCCCGACCCTTGCAGGGATTTTCGGCCCACTGGTCTGGACAGAATAAAGTGTTGTTACTCACATTGGAGGACTCTATTTAGCAGCAGTGTACTGAGCTAAACACATAACTAAAGGCATATGCCGGAGGTGCAGAGAGGAGCCAGGAAATGCAGGTCAAATGTGTGGCCCAATGTGCATTACTGAACTGGAGCAATGATATTTCTATGGTGTTAAAAATACACATATGGGGCTTTTTGCACTCTGAGTACTCATACTGTAACATTGTAGACAGCTCTATGTACAATTAGAGGGTGAAAAGTCTGAAGGCTATAAAGAGAGACTGGTGTAGGACATTTGATTTTTAGATTCGATTGGGCAATTTATTAGGAACACCTGTACACCTGCTCTTTGTGGAAATAGTGCTAATTTTATGTATTTATTTTAAGTATTCAGTGAGTACCAGTTTTGGGAGTTACGTAAAATGAGAGAATAGCCAGGTTAAAAATGATAAAAAGCAACTCGAGTAAGTCATTATGAAACATCAACATTTGAAGCAGGTGGTGTGCAGTAATAGGACTTCTAGTATAAAAAGCCAATGAGTGTATGGGAGTTAATATGTTCAATAAATAGTTTAAAATAATTCTAATGAATCTTTTTTTAAAACTCAACACAGCTTTAGAAAGTGCATAATTGACCATTGAGTCAACTGCTACAAAAATAATTTACACATCATTATTTCTGTAACTGTGGGCTTTTAAAAACAACTACAACCAAATCCATTATAATATGCCTCCAATTCTAAGATAGCAAAACACCCACATTAGGAAATTATTCATTAATCTCAATCAGTTTAAAGATAAATGGCTGCTGGAGTAAATTCCACCTTGGGCCCAAGGTGGGGTGTACGCTGGACAATGCTCACTTATTAGTAGGAGATGGAAAATTATGTCCAAATGAAATAAACATGATTAAGTGGTTATTTATATCAGATTCTGGTAGATTATGGGTACTTTCAATCACCTTAAACCAAAAACAAGCTCATTGCAGAAACGCCCTCCAGTGATATGCTGTTTTTATACTGTATATCACTGATTGTCATACATCTTACATACACATACTTTGTTTATTGTCCCTTTGTTACCCTAATGTCACCTTCACTTAACATATTAATGTATATAGAGAAAACTTAGTCAAAAAGCAAATTGTAAATTTTGCCTGGGTTAAAGTTGGGTTAGCTGGTCAACACTCCTGACTTGACTTTGGCAGTAATAACCTGTCAACCACTGCGTATTAGGAAGCATAAAAACCTTACACACAGACAGTTGACAGTGCTGACAGAGGGTGACACGCCGCTGCATGCAGTCACAGGCCCTAAATGAGGAGCGAGCCGCACCAAGATGACACCTACTGCGCGCCTAGCTAACAGTTAACTGCCTATTAGGGGATACATTCACACAAGGATAAAGAGAAAAAGACGTTCTATATTAGATAGTTTTACCCACATCCAGTAAATCAGTGGGAAATGAGATTGTTTCCTCAATAAACAGATGCTTGAATGTTGCTAATCTGAGACATTCCCTTGGGATCTTGGGAAGTACAAAAATGCTCAACTTAATGATTTGAGGAAGAAAAAAAACGTTTAGATGCATGTAGCAGAAGCGTCTCAGCAGGTATCGTGGCCTGTCCCACCCCTCTGCTCCCCGGGCGAGGCACGCTGATGACATCAACTAGTGTGAAAGTGGCCATTAGTTCCACCTCATCACTGTGGGACAAATATAGCAGCGCAAGGCTTTCATCAGACGCAGAGGACAGCTGTAGTGAGGGGGTGGGAAGAAGGAGAAGAAGGAAAACCTGGCCACCATGATGAAGATGATGATGATACGCTGCGTTCACTGTAGGTGCCTCCTCCTAGAGTCTCACTGTCTCCCACTCCCCTGCCATCACCTGTCACATGGGACACACATTGGCCTGCAGTGTACAGTAAGCACATGGCACTAATGTACAAAGGTTAGAACTACAGATTTTACATGATTTGTAATGGGTTTTCTGCAATATGTGTAGAATAATGTAAGGAACATTTTTAGCGCATTACCATTTGGGGACCTTTTCAGTTAGAATGTGTGTTATGAAGTCAAAAAATATGTCATAATATATAATATATATAAAAAACTAAATAATAATAAAAAAAAACAAAAAGTATCTTCCTGTTTGTCTGGACTTGGGACTTCCAAAATTTGTGGGTGGAGTTTATTTAATTTTTGCTTTCAAAGTAAAAAAGGCATGATCTAAAGCCCAAAGTTAGGTTTTTCTTATGTCGATGTATACATATACTGTTTTTTTTTTTTTTTTACAATAACCAATGCAGTCTTAGTCATGTACAGGTGTCTGTGTTGTGGATCACACCTGGCTCTTGGTCTTTTGAATGAAGTCACTGCAGGGCACATGTGAGGCCTTTCATTATTATTAGGTTGCACTTTCTTTGAACTTTATATGCACCTGGATGAGACAGCTACTTCCACCCAGTCCTTTGCTTTTTTATGGCATATCTTTTGGACAAAAGTCACAAAACCATGGTAAATTTGGAGATGGATTTTCTGTTTTGTAACATGCCTCGAGACACATAAACAAGCACCACGTGTTTCAGGCTGATGTTAATGATAGTGACAACTGGTTGGCTGTTGTGAACTTCTGAACTGCAACGAAACCAGTGACCCATAAATGCATCCTACTACTTCACATCAACATGAAGATAAGACCCAACTAAATCAGGGCACCACATTATAAGAGCTCTGATCTTTCTCTGGTGTTGTTTGTCAAAGGTACAATTATTGTAGATCATTTTTAATTCAGAAAACATGAAAAACAATGTGTCTCCCTGCAATAATACTAAAAACAAATCAGAGGGATGATTGCATATATTTACCCAGCCTTGAATATTCCTGCTCAGGGATGCACATAGACAAAAGAATAAACAACTCAAGCACACCTACTAGCCTTGACACATAAAGACTTATGAGGACCTGTTTGCATTTCAGAGCCACCCAGGTGTCTCTTGTGAAGCTCTAGTATACTTGATGCTGAGTTTAAGAGGTGTCATATTTGGAGCTACTTAAACTTGCTCTGTTTTGTTGTCTGTTCAAAGCCATGTTCTTCAAACAAACAGGGCTTATTAAATTGAGCTAAAGTTGCCACCTGTAGATTATTGTAGATGTAATCTGTCAAAATCTCTTTTGTGCCACAAATAATTTCAAACATGCTTGTGAGTTGGATTGCTCTTACATCTCTAGTGCTCTGAACAGTATACACACAGAGGAGACCCACTTTGTGACAAGTTGATCATTACAAACTTTAGTTTGACTATTGATGTATACACTGCAGAACATCTGATATGTTTCTTGAAAACTGCCAGAATTCCTCTTAGACCAGGTTTATGACAATCATCACTGAGATTTTCACTTGTAACATGCCAATCACATTTCCTCAACATCATTTTGGGGTGAATGGTGCAATACACCTGAAATGTACCAACACTGGCACTGGAAATGGAGCAGTAAATATATCCTGTTTTCCCCAAAGACTCAACAGGTGTCAAGAGCAAGAGGCAGAACAGTACGCAGCACCTAAGGATAGTCTCAATGTTCTCAATGGTAAGATCAAACTGGTGTCCCAGCGAGGGAGAGCCTGCCTCAGAACACAAGATCAATGAAGCATATTTAAAAGACATTACAGCACAGGCCTCCTGTCACAGTCCTGTGATGAAGTAGAAGAATCAAGTCTTCCAGCATACAGTACATGTCTTTATGAGGCTCTTCAGTGTCTCCAGTGGAGATGAAGGATGAGGGACACTGGTCTCTACATGTAAAGCCAGGGTCAGCCTCTCTGACACGGCGCTCCCTAGTGTCCAGGACATGTCAATGAAAGAGGCCAGAGGGGAGTGGATGGCTCCGAAGCCCCTGGCTCACTCTGTAACTCGCTCACATTAAAGAAAGTTCTAATCACTGCGGGGACTTGGCCAATGATGTGCTTATCAAACGGCATATTTCAAAAAGGCATCTTAAAAGGCCCGAGGGTGAAGAGGCAATAAGAGCACATTTGTATGTTGGATGAAAGAGAAAAGTGTAGACAGACCTTGCATCAGAATACAGAGGGGGGGGATCATTAGCATCCTCCCCGGCAAAAATATGCACAAGTGCAGGGAGCAGTTCAGCGACAGATAGAGGAGAGACACTCTTTATTGGTTAAAATCAGCTCCTAAAAAGAATGAGAGAACAAATACATTTTTAAACAAAAGCGGGGCTTGTGAAGAGGGAGACCACTAGGGGCATGAGGTGGCACCACTGTGGGTTACACCAGTTTGAAGCTGCAGCCCATCTTCAACAAATGAGTGAGTGCCAGAGCTTTGAAGTGCCAAGAGGAGATAACCGGCGACACTGTTCCCCTGGTCTTTAAGGTCTGCTGTCTGACTGTCTTTAGTGCTTTAGTTGTGCACTGTGACAAACCCACCTCCACACCACACCATGTGACTGTACTGGACTGTAGTTTTTATGTACAATATGCATAATACCTGATTTGCAGCCAAGGAATAAAATAACACTGTAAGCTGTCCCTGAAAATGACAAAAACATTTGCCCATAGTTATTAGATTTCTAAAAATGAAAATCTATTTCTATATCAATGCAATGTGAACTTGTGAAGTACACACACTGGCCACAGTCTCAGGGACACGTTAGGCCCACTAGGCCGGTACCAACCGGTATGGGATGGAAGGGGATGGAAAAGGACGGAATGGGACGCTTTGGGGGTGATTCCACTAGACCAAACCATTACAAAGCAATCTGTAAACTGCTCCCTAGATCCCTAGAACGCTCCTCTATTTAATAATTATTTGTAATGACTTGGTATTATACAATTACGCGTCAGGCATGTTTTATATGTAATTTTATCAACTTGTATTTTGTAACAGGTTTGTGACGTCAGTGTTTGCGTAGCAGGCGCTGCTCTCATGGTCCAAGTAGTAAGGAAACACACTCCTCTCTGGAGAGAACAGTTCTCAGAGAACCATTCCGTTCTCTTACAGTGGAAAAGGGCCTCTTGTACCTAATAAAGTGGCCCAGGTGTGATCTTCTGCTTCAAGGTTGAAGGTTTGAGTAACTGTATTTTCCACATCCTCTGACATATAAGAAGCATCAAGATACTGTCATAACCACAGCTGCTGCTCACTGTTTTTTTTTTTGTACCATTCTGTGCAAACATCTAGCCTGATTAGCTTGGCTCGTCCTCTGTCTATTCTATCCGGACGACTAGTCTGGAAATGCGGCCGCAGAGAGCACAAAAGGGCGGGATTAACCGGTGCAAAATAAACCAATCAGAAAGTACGGACATGACGACAGTGTAGTGCAAGGGTATAGCTTGTTCTTGTTGATATATTAAAAAAGACAAGAGCCGTATGAATCTTTGTAATTTTTTTTTAATGTAACCTTTATTGTTTTGGAGGAGACACTGAATGGCACAGTGTGTGGCGCTGATTGGCTCGGTACAAAAAACTCGGGGGAGGAGTCACTGGAATAGCCCAATTTTCATGCTCTTTGCTTTCCATAAGAAAGCATTAGGCATGGCAGGCCAGGATAGTAAACACTTTGGTCCAGTGTGGAAATCCCAGTTTTCTTTTACATGTGGTTGAACATTTGTACCTAATAATAAAGTGGCAACGCAATCAGTCCTATCCTAAGTGTTTTTAGTTGCTGAGTCGTCCAAAGCTGACTTTTTGTCTTGCTTATAATGCATACTACTCAACAAGAGAGAGTTTAGACAACCAATACTGACTTCAGATAATGGGAGTGTCCAGATAAATATGTTTCAGGGGAACGATAATGAGAAAGTATTGTCTGCTAACACTGCAAGATTCACACAATTATACACATATGGATACTTTAGCATCACAACAACTTACTGCAGGAAGCAACCAGTCTATATACAGCCTCCAAGCTTATATTACACACATGCAACACACACCAGTCATCACACCCAGTTTACGAAGCCAATTTGGGATCAGGAGACCAATTATCATCATTATTTTCTCTTTCCTTCAATTACTCGTGTTTTCTGCTTTCTATTTTGGCTCTGTTTGCGTTTGTGAGTATATTGGTTTTGCGTATCTAACAACTCAAATGATACCAGTGCTTTGAAAGAGAAAATGAAAAGTGTGTACAATGCCTAGAAAAACTCAACTGCTTTAGTTTCTTATTCAAACAAGTAGAAAGCATTCCTTGCCTAAGGAAAAGTGGCATATGAATAATGGTGTCGCTACAAAGCTGTTATTATTTGCTGCTTAAAAAAACACTGTAAAAGCTCTGGGTCCTGGCTGCGTTGCTCTAACAATTGTGTGAGACCTTACGTTCATAGAAATTGGACAATTGTGTGTAACTCACCAGATTTACACTGGTAAAGGATATTTTTATGTGATAGATTTTGCCTGCAGCTTGTAAAAATAACCGAGTGTGTGTATAGAAAAAAGACACTTACCAAACGCTTAAGAGAAACTACTTAATTTTGGTCAATGATCAAACGGCTCGAAGTCTGATGTAAAAATAAATGAAGGGCGAGTGAGTATCAGTAAATCTAAAGTGAAATGGAGAAGCTGATTTGTGTAATATCTTCAAGAGCATGTTGGAGTAAGATAAGGCTTGCTCATCTGCTGTGTTTATAGGCATGGGAGTCAGGCGATAGTCTTTTCACAGACAGGGCTCAGTCAAAGAACAGTGACAATATGCCTCACATTAAACTTAGCTCAATGAGGTGATGGGATGTCTGTATTCATCAAAATTTAAACTACTATTAAAACAGCTGATATTTTATGTGAAGCTTATGAAATGGAAAACACACATACAGAAAGGATGACAAATGTACATATATATTCATATTTTTATTTATATTTCATTTTTGGAGGATATCTTGTACACCAAATATCCCATTGGCAGTTAAGCGCATTCAATGTGTTTAGAAGCCAGAAACAGTCACTTGTTTTAACAAACACAAATACAAAATAAAGATAACCACAAAATAATGAACTGCATGTAAATAACATACAAAAATCCCATGCCTACTCAGTAGGTAACTTCAACATTCCAGCTCTTGAACATGTGGATATTTACACATAGGTTTTACAAAAATATATTTTATAATGTTTGTCCTTTTTTGCTTACATTCGAATGAAATGAAGCGGTGCCCTCGTAGCTTGTCCCTTTTCTCTGTCTGAGACTTACATTCTGTAACAAAAATATTCCCTTCATCCTTAAGGCTCTCGTGCACAGCCGCGTCACAACATCAGCAAGGCTTCACAAAAGGCACCAAATAACGGGAGCGTTTGTCTTTTTTGAAAAGTTTTTTTTCCTTTTCTCTATTTTCCATATATTTAAGCGATATGTTACATGTGAGAAAGAGATAGTACCAGTGGATGATATTTACAACAGAAACTAACATCACTCTTACTCATGCTTAAATACTTAAGTGCTTTTATCAAACAATGTCAAAACGGATCACAGCATCACTACATAATAGAGAAAAGATGTAAAAATATGGCCCTGCTCATTTCAAATAATACAATGCAAATATGCCGATAATTTTCACATCAATGGTACCAAAGAATGAAAAAACGAAACATGGCACATGTACAATATACATATACTGTAGCTTATGTATATCATCAGTGTCTTTTGTATGAAGGGCACTGAGCACTCAGTACAAGTCTCTGGATATTGTACCTTGTCATCAAGAATGGTCAGTGCTGGCTTCAACTCCCTGTTTGTTCAGTCTTACACATGTGAAGTGCTGCATTTGTTTTACAGAGGCTGAATCACTTCTCATCTTCTATTGTCTTTGCCTAGTTTTTGACACGTCTCTGTCTTACATGTAAGTCTCAGATTTAACACTGTACAGGGAGCACACAGGAAAGTGCATTTGGGGGTAAACAAAGTCTTTGAATGCTGGAAAAGGTTTAAGTTTTTAGCAGATCTCGATTGTCCTGGGGGAGAGCGTGGTCTGCAGGTCTGACAGAGGTGTGGGCACCGGGGAGCTGTAGATGTTTGAGGCGACTGAGGAGGGGAATGACGAGGCCACCTGGGACTGAAAGGTGTTGGACATGGATACTGTGGGGTACGTGGTGGCCACTGATGGGGAGGGATATGAGGTGTGGACCGGGGAGGAGTAGCAGGAGGTGACAGGTGAGGGGTACGAGGAGACTGGTGATGGATACGAGGTGATGGGGGAGGGGTAGCTGGAGGCGGGTGAAGCTGCCGATACAGGTGCTGTCGATACCACCACGGCACCTGTCTTCTCTGCCTTCTTGTCCTTCTGCCTAAGGTGGATCTTGGTGTGCCTCTTTCTCTCATCGCTGCGGGCAAACTTGCGTCCACAGATCTCACAAGCAAAAGGTTTCTCACCCGTGTGCGTGCGGATGTGTGTTGTCAGGTGGTCGCTACGGCTGAAGTTGCGCATGCAGATACGGCACTGGAAGGGCTTTTGGCCTGTGTGGATGCGGATGTGACGAGTCAGCTCGTCTGAGCGTGAGAAGCGGCGGTCACAAGTTTCTACGGGACAAGCGTATGGCCGCTCATGAGGAGGGGTCTTGCTGGGCCTTGTGGGGTACTTGCGCATACGACTGGGCTTAATCAGCTGTGACTGGTAGACACTTTTTAAGTCCTGAGAGCCAGTCTGTGTGGCAAAGGCTTTGATGGTGGACAGAGGGGTCAGTGAAGGTTGGCTGGGCTGGCTCTGGAAGGGCTTCTGGTCTGGGGGCACCAGGCTGATCTCCCCCTGCTGCTGAGGGAAGAGGTAGTCTGGGATCATGGGCACCGGGAAGCTGGGGGGACAGGTCTTGCTGTTGGGATAAGCAGGGGGAGGGTATTGGACTCCTCCAGCAGAACTCGGGAACGCCTGACCCTGGTCCGGGAAGATGTCTGAGTTGGGACTGGAGTAGGCGGGCGCTGCTGTGTAGATGAGGTTGGGTTCACTGTGATGGATGGAGGAGCTAAGGCTGGCTGAGGAAGAGGAGGGTGAAGTGGAGGTTGAGGAGGAGGAGGATGAAGGTACAGACGCTGTAGAGGAAGAGGTGGTCTGTGAGCTACTGGAGGATGAGCTGGACGACTGAACGTTACTCATGAGGTTAGTGAAGAGACCCAGGATAGGCTCGGCCCAAAGGCTGTTACTGCAGGTGGTGGCGGGCTCCAGGGTGAAGCGGCCGGTGTATGAGATGGGGGGCAGCCTCTGGGTGGAGTACGTCTGCTCTTGTTTGTCACAGTTAAAGGGGAGATCTGATAATGTATCTGTAAAACAAAAACAGACAAAATACATTTATTCAACTGTCAAAATGTTCAACTTCACAACAAAAACTTTTTAGCACTAACTTTAAAATGATTGAAGCTCATATGCAAGCTAAGCCTTTCCCCTGCTCTCGGTCTGTCTTTTGCTCCTCGTTTTGCGCACACACAACACTCACATTCTGAAGCCTGAGGCAATTGATTACTGAAACTGCAGTTCAGCTGGTTTTAGGAATGTAATTTGAATTGAGCTATAGGAGTGTCTAGAGGCATGTGGTGACTGAGCAGTGCTGGAGTCTTCTCTATTCAACAGGGATTACAAGACACTTTTTTTTTTTCATTTTCTTCTTATCAGGTTAATTTTAATGTCCCATCAGCAAAAATTTAAATATAGGCTACTTGTAACGCCCACCAAATCAACAACAATATCAAAATAATAATATTTTATATTACTTTATGACAATTAATTTTATGGCTCCTTTTTTGTTCTAACACATGTGTAATGACTGCAATGATTTAATCAAACATGCAGTTAAAATAAAGAGTTCTTACCTCCAGTAAGGTGGTCGTACTGCTCGCCGGGCTCTCCAGAGCCAAAGCCTGCACCCTCGGGTGCGGAGGCGGTGAGGAAGGGTGCAGAGCTGAGCATCATCACCTCCTCCAGTTTGGGGTAGTTATCCATGGGGGAGTGAGGGAAGCTGAGGGGCTCAGAGATCTGCAGAGCTGGAAGGATCATCTCGGTCTTGGCTGCAGCCATGCTCTGGTGCTGGAGCTGAGCTTAGGAGGCTGCCTCGCAGGTGGAGAAGGAAGCGCTGCACTCTTCTGCTGATGTGGAGAAGGATGCTGCTTCTTCAGGACTTTTCTCCAGCTGTCCTGCTGGTCTCAAAGATGAATTAAGATCCACTTGTCTTTGCAGAAAAAAGCAGAAGGGTCCTTCATACACATTCCCTAAAATTCTATTTGTTTTGTGCATGAAATAACTTATACAGTCAGGTGCAGACCTTCCTGGATAGTTGTTGTTTTTATGCCGCTTGACTTTTGTTGTGTTTGGGAGTCTATGTATTTGTCAGTCTATCTGCTCTAACAGTTGCGCTTGTGAGCTCTGAGGGCTGTCTCTGAGCCGAGAGGTTCCCTGCGCCTTTTATACCCTCTTGCCGTGACGTAGATGTCCATATTTGGAGCGGAGGAAGCCCATATTTAGGCAATGCAGCGGAGGACACATGACGCTGGCCTGGGGGAAAAGCAAAGAGGAGCGACTTTATATTAAGCTCTCACCGTAAATTGCGAAGACAACGCCGCGCTTCTTTTGCTCAAAATCAATGCGTTTTCGTCGTAGAATAGCTCCGCAAGACAGCAGCGTAATTCTTGCTCTGTAGCCTTCGCCTCGTAGATTAGATTTGGATTTCCCATCTGTGCAGCAGGCAGTAGCGCTGCCGGAAAGCCCGGCTCCGCCGTGCCTTATAAGGTCGTGACTACATAAGGACCTATTCCGGTGGGTTTCTATTTCCCTGTCCTTATTTGGAACTTCCTGAGGCAGCGCTGATCGCTCTTTGGCAGTGAATGAGAGACTGGAGTGCAAATCATGTCCAGCCTTACAATAACTACTGTCAGCAGCGAATAGCAGCCGCTCTGTTTAAAACCTACACTTTATTGACACGTAGATACGTGCTCTACACGGATGTTTAAACCTCCATTACAAATAAAAGTAAAAGTAAGACGCAACTGCAGTAGACTAATCAAGATGGTGTTATAAAAAAGCCCATTTAGTGGCAACCGGTTTGAGCTAAAAACATATGATGGCACAAAAGCATTTTGTTTTGTTTTTGCTGATATATTGTTTCTCATGTTGGCCTGTCAATTTGTAGGAATAAGCTTTCTTATTGACGACTTGCACATGACTTTTAAATAGGACTTTTCTGTCAAACTAGATTTTTTATTTATTTAAGTAGGCTAAACAAAGTCTCAATACTGTTTGTTCCGAAGTTGCTCTAAATAAACTTGGGGTTTGTGCACTATGGCATTGATAAATGAGTGCAGATCCAGCGGATGCTGACGAGGTGTGGACCAATCCGTCTAATTGAGGGGTGTCCCCGACTCGATATTGAGGGAATCTCTGTGCCACTCAGCGGCCTAATGGGCTACATTAACTACGCTGCGCACAGCTGCCAGCACGCCTGCAGGATACCGATGTTCCCCACGGCTGCTTGAGCATCGCCTTGCGCCTGCACCGCTCGCTAGATGCTGACGGGAAATCAATGTGTTTCCCTAGTTGCTGACTGGATCTATATGCAAGCTCATTGGGAAACATTGTGGGCAGAGGACTGGTCGGGTGCCAGCAAAAGAGGGATTCTTGTTTTAGGGAGGCAAATCCAGGTAGGGCACTTGTGACTTGGACGACACACACACACCCATAGGCTACCTGTTACAGGGCACACATAGAAATAGCAATAGAAATAAACTGTATGTCTGGCCAAATAATGCCTAGTGTATTTGGGGCTGCACTTAAGCTTTTTGCTCCTTTTTAGATAAAATAATAACAGCCTCCAAAGTGTTTATCTGCCAATAGACTGACAGAGAAAAAAAGTGAATACACTTGGACCAATAGCATTTCCAGTCAAATATAATACTAAATAAAATGTAATCAAAATCATCAACTTGAATGCAGATATTGTGAATAGGGGGGAAATTTAAATATTGTAGAATGCGAGTTTGTCCATGGTGCCAAGATTGTTCCTTTCTGCGCAAAAGAAAGAGAAAAGGCTGCAGATGAGAGAACTCATCTGATGACAATGTAATAAAATTGGGTTAGGAAAAACTCTGTGAAAAGTAATGAAGTAATAAAGATGATAAACAGTTGAGAGATGCTGTTTGGGCCTCCCTTCACTGATGTGCGGATCCAGATGCAGTATTGTGTGTTGCTGTGATGGTGCAGACACTTGTGATGGCACATTGTTGTACAAGTATGTGATCACTGTTGTGTTTTGTTTGGCTCAGCCTCTTCATATTGTTCTGTGCGCTCCCCCATGCTGCCCACACAGTGCTGCCGGAGGAGACCTGCTCTGATGAAACTCTAGTGCAGTAGCAGCCAGCAGGAAGGCTCTCCTATTACCTACACTTATACCACACCCCTATCTTTCACACACACACAAACACACCCAGCACGAGTATTGTTAATATTTAATCATGCCCCGATGTGGCACGAGGAAGTGGAAATGCAAAATAGGAGGACGGGAGTGGCAAAATAGAAAGTGCATCTGGAAAAATACTAAGAAATAGAAGTACATACCCAAAGTATGTAGGAGTAAATACACAAGGACAGCATTTATGACCATGCTTTGCTGTCAACAAGAGGAAGCACTGACCAATCATTTACATAGACCTACTTTGTATTTTAGTGTGCCAGTCCACATTTACAGGTGCAGCTCTATTTGATCCAGTAGATATGGCCTCTTAACAGTTTTAATTTGGATATTACATAATAGGAATAGAGATGATTAACAGAAAAAGAGGCTATGCGTCCAGGACTGAGGAATAATAGACAGTAAGGTGTTCAGTCCTGGGAAGGTAGTCTAATTCCGATTTACAAGTATATAGTCTCAGTTAAGACCTTGTTTGGTTCAATCCTCAGTTAGATTTATTTGTCCTGCTCTAGAAAAGATTTTGTCTTGGTTTAGACCTTGTTTATTTATTGTTTCCTTTTCCTGACTTTTTTAGTCTTCATTTAGTGATTTAGTCACAGGAATTCCCGGTGTAATAGAAGGAACAGGATAAAAAATAGTAGTTTTGGAAAAAGGTATGAATTGGATGTCATGCCCAGATTTGATGGGACTTAGTGGTCAATTGAAAAGGAACATAGCAGGTGACTGTAAGGGGCAAAGAGTGACAGGGTGAATATTAATCTGTAGAGTGATGGGGGGAGCATCACTGACCATGATGAGAGGAGAGTGCTTTTTGAGAAATGCCATTTTTCTCACAGAGGCAGAAGTGCTTGGTGTGACCTTTTGGATATAGCTATAGACTTGTTTGGAAAAATCAGAACTGGCTTTGGATAAAATCAGATGGAGTAAAAATATAAAAAATCCTCTGAAGGCGCAAGAAAAAGTCAATATATCAAGTTTCACATATAAAAGCAACTGTAGCTATATCATTTTCTTTATACACACTTGTTATCATAAACCTTTTCACACTTAAATGAATTCTTAAACAGCTCGGATGCAGATGGATAATATGGTAAAAATATAATTTCATTTTAAGCTTAATCACATTTTCGATTATATCGAGAATTTGGTTAACTTTGTATATATATATTTTCTTATATACACAGAAGACGGTCATAAAACATTTTGGCTGCACATTGGCTGCACAATTCAACTATGATTACATTTTTTATCGTCATATCGACCACCTGTACTCATAACAATACATTTGCAGCGTGGCACCTGTTGCAGCTCAGACAGGAATGCAGCTATGGAATGTAGTCTAGTGTTAGGTGTACAGCATGACTTTACACATTTCATCATGGCCAAGATATGAGTATGGTGGTTAGGTAGTGTTAGCACGACAATTTCACACTCAATGCTAAATGCGAGAGACCATTTAAAATAAACAGAAAAATATGAATCATAATCACAATGTCAACATGATTTAAATGTGTCTTCCATTAGTGCCACAAAAATACAGTGTTTACAATAACTTAAACAATTTGAACAAACTTTTAAAAAAACTTATTTTTCTACTTTATTTGATCTTTTTATTCAAAAATAATGTGGAGCTTGTGTCCCAACAGAAAAAGGCATAGATGATTACTCTTTTACCCAATGTAGTTTTAGAATTGTAATTTTTGATAGCCCTACTATGGGGGCAGATCTAGAAAAGCTTGAGGCAATTTTGTAAACAATCTACCCCTATTCTCCATAGAGGGCTATCCCCAGAGCAGGAATGGTGTTAGTGTATCTCTTAGAGGCAGGTTGCAGGCATCACATAGCTGCAAATCTGCTTATCTGCTCTGGTGAAGGTGGAAGGTGACAGAGACACAATTACTAAACACAGCATAAAAAAACAACCTCGGCTTGACCCCACTATATGTCCCAGAGACTTGGTGACTCGCAGCAGGAGCCTGCGGCCTGTTTGTTTGATGTTTTTGTCAAAAAACCTGACCTCTGACCTTTTAGCTCCGGATGATTCACGGATGCAGCTCAGAAGGGGCTTCCCCACAAATGCGCCTCTGTCACAGCCACAGCAACGGGCTACCATTTAAAGGTTGTCACAAACCGCTTTCTGTGTTGTGTGCCATACTATGTGGGCGGGTGTTGACAAATGTGGTCTAATAGGTCAGGTCGGTGCATCTGAAGACCACAATAGGTTTTTCAATGCTTTTTTTTTTTATAAAATGTTTTGTACACTTAGAAATCCCTTATCAGTTATCACAATGGGACACAGACAGAAAAGAATCTTGATAACATTTACTGGTCATAAAAATAGGAATATTTGACTTTTGACTGAATCTACAGAATGTTTCTAAAATGCACAATAATCTATAAATAACTATCATCTGGTACTCACTCAATTAACTTACCTGCATAAGAAATGGTCATTTCTTTTACATTTCAACAACAATAATGCAAAAGCCTTGTTTGTAATGCCATATAGCATATAATGTTATAAAACAGGAATGGATCTTAAGTACATATTTACACAAAAAAAAATATTATCCGCTTAACTTCAATTATGTTATAATGTTAATCTTTATGCCTGATACTGTCACACATGTCAATTTGTTGTTACATATCCAGTAATTTACTATGCACAGTTTTTACATATTACTAAACAGTAGCAGTGCAAAAGATCTGTGTTTGTAATGCCATGCACCTTTACACTGAACAAGCCCTGAATCTTGCTGCAACAGAAGATAGTGTGTGATTGGCTGAGCTGACTCCAACCAATCACTGTTTAGTTGCTGACATCTTTATTTGGACTGAGCGAGAGCGGCAGGAGGAGATGAGGAAGATGTGCCCTTAAGTCCAGACAGAGACTGGTTTGTTGTCTTTTTAGCGAAGCACATTTTTGGGTGTGACTTGTGTTTGTATAGTCACAGTCAAAAACATCCGGACAAGCCAAGTTGCCCTTTCCACTGCAGTCTTTACATTTTTAAAAGTTGTCATTTGCTTACAGAAAAAAGTAGCTATAGAAACTAGACGCAGGCTGTCGTAAACGACAGCAAATGTATATCGGCGGAACGCCCCATGCGTCTGCGTCAACTGCTATAACACCGACTGCCTTATGGCGGAGGAGGTGGTGGAA
>JAVQKG010076498.1:0-16192 GCA_036025885.1 Hypseleotris bucephala
TTTAGACCTGGTTTAGTTCTGGTTTAGTCCTGGCTCTGTCACTAGCTGTTGACAGAGCGCGCTCTCTCACTACCCGCGCATCTGTGTCAGCTGATGAGAGACTCTGCTCAGGAGCGAACGCAATCAGTTTCACCTGGAGTTTGAAGCGATTGTTTTCAAATGCACAGGCGTCCAACTAGAAGCGATAGGCGCGTTTTTTTCGCTTCAAACGCGTCCGGTCTGAACGCACCATCAGTCTCAAGACATATATTGGTATTGGAATTGGTATCGACTGAACAAATTTCTGAAATATCACTATCGGCCAAATAAAGTCATATCAGTGCATCCCTAGAATTTAGTTCAGAGCCTGTCTGAGTAAAGTAAAATGATTACTACTCCCTGCTGTTTGTGCCAGTCCCAGGATCAGATAAACACAGTTTGTCCCAGTTTTTTTATAAGCCAGTTGTTTTTGTCCCAGTTGTTTTTCTATTTGCCATTATGTTTAGACGTCTGGCTTATAGCTTTATGTACTTTGAATTCCATGAGAAAAGATTTAAAGATTTTTGGAAGCTTTTTTTATTGCTTTATAAATTCAGAATCTGAAATCTGGTCATGTTTGTCTTCACACTATTGGCCCCTTTACTTGTTTACTGTTGTTTTTGTAGAAAAAGGCAGATAAACTGGACATAAGCCCAAATGAACTCCAAGTGTGGGGCGTGGGACAAGGCAAAGAGTACATCTGCAGCATGAAGACCAAAGAGACCAACAATGAGACAGACTTCTACACCTGTGAGATCAAAAATACACCCAACGCAGAGTTTGAACATCTCATGGTAAACTTCATTCAGATATTAAGTATGAAGAGTAAAGATGTGTCTGTTTTATGTGTATTGTACATAAATTAAAAGTAGCATAACATCCAAGTCCTTTCTGTCAATCGAATTATCTTTATATGATGTGAGATTATCTGGGCCTTAAACAGCAAGCCAATAAATAATTAAATTGTGACTAAATTTGGTCAAAGCAAGGACTAAACAAGGAGTACAACTAGAAAGAGTTTCAACAGTGGTACCCATCCCACAATTTGAGAACCACTGCCCTGAAGGTTTATAACATCAACTCTATATTGTTCATCATTCATCCAAGTATTATCCAGATCAGTACTCAAACAATGGCCAATTTGTTGTTTTTTCAGATAAGGTTTGGGGACACTACAGTATTGTTGAAACCACAGTTGTCATATCTGATGTACATATTACTGGTGCTTCTGTTGATCCCATTTATCATTGTGGGTAAGGACAACAAAAGAGATTGTTTGTTTCTATTTTTGTGTATTTAATAATTACAATAAGACAATAATTGGTGCCTACAGTGGTGGGGATAGTGTACAGGAAGAAGCAGTACCAGCTGACCACTCGCATGAACCGTGTGATGGAAAAAGTGGAGATGGACATTCGGAATGACATTAGACAAGGTCAGTGATTTTATATTTAGCTATTATAAATATAGAGCTCCCGTGGTTTGAAGACCTGAAGGTTGGTGGTTCAATCCCACCAGTGTCTGTAGACAAAATAGTTTGAATGTGTAGTCATTTAGTGGCGGTCAGAAAATCTTTTCACGCATTATAGGTCTGTCCCAGGGCTGCTGATCTATAAAGGTAGCTTAGCACAGAGTGTGTGTCCCTGAACATTATTTCCGATATATATCATACTATATTTTTACGAGATGTTTTTACTTGCCCTATACCATCTGGTTATAGGGCAAATGTTTTACCACTGAGCCACTGCAACAGTGGTAAAACATTTACCACTGTTTTACCACTGCGCCACTGCAACATAATTGTTTTTTCTTTCCCAGGTTTTATTGACTTACAAATCGAGAAAACTGATCTGATGGAGAATGTGGGTACAATCCCTTTCCTCGACTACAAGCACTTTGCCTCCAGGATCTTTTCCCCTGAGGTATAATAAGCATTCAAATCTGTAGTTCAGTTAAATTTTGGGCCACGTTTAGCCCTGATTTATTCCAGCTTTAGCTATGGTTTCATAGCCCCTTTCTGTTAATCAAAAATACTCATACAGATATTTGGAAAGGTGGTACTTGGTGTGAAAAGAGCTTGACAGTTGTCTACTTTATGTAATAATACAGCATGTAGTAATAATAATATGTATTTTCTCAGAATGAAGCACTGATGAAGGCTTGTGTGAAGGACATTGGTCAGGTGAGCCCCAATTTAAGATTATGACACTTCCTGTTTTAAAGTAGTCATCAGAGGAGTCATTGTTTGGCAAGTCCAAAGTAAGTCTTAAGTTTAACACCTCAAGTCATGAGTCAATGGCTTCCAAGTCCGAGTCAAGTCAAGTCACAACTTTGAATTTTAAGTCTTTAAAGCAACGTCAATAATTGATTACAAGTAATGTTTGAATATGTTAGATAAATATTTGATAGAATGAAAGCATTAAACACCTTTCGAAAACCGCATTATTCTTGTGAGATCAAGTATTCTCAAGTGGAGTCCAAGTCCCGGGTCAATGGTGTCCAAGTCGAGTCACTAGTCTTTGCCCATTTCATCAAGTCAAATCGTCAAATTTGTGACTCAAATCTGACTGGAGTCCAAGTCACGACTGGTACTCATTAATGTACGATTTGTTTGTCAGGATGAAGTGATGGTGCAGTTGGATGAATGCTGTCAGGCCTTGTCTAAACTGATCCGGGACCAGCAGTTCCTCATCTCTATGGTTCATGCTTTCGAGGAGCAGAAGAGCTTCTCCATCAAAGACAAGTCAGAGCTTATACTAATACTATTTATACATGCATTTACCTCTATCTAGCAAGTTATACACAAGCACTGTTAATGTGACTTCCTTGTTGACGGTTCTGATTGGTTTACTATACATCAGTACGTCTTTGAAATTGAATGTAGTCAACGAGAGAGCCTACTAACATCTTTGTATACAATAGGAAAAAGGTTAGTCACTGGCCAGGCTACGGGCAAGCACCTAGTGAGCCACTACCACTCCAGTCAGCTAATATGTTTTGTCAATAATACTAATAACGTGACTAATATAATGATTGATGACTGATATAATGTACAACAGGGGGGTCCAAACTTTTTTCACTGAGGGAAGGGAGGGCCACTTACTGCAATGATTGATTTCACTTCACCAAACGTCCCTTGAATTGTATGTGTTTTTTTGACACATGCTGTATCTTGTATATTATAACCACACATAAAAATCCTTGTAACACATTGAATCCTTCTCTTTTGGGTTGGATTATGCAGTAAAAACACAATTTCAGTCAATTGAGAAGAAAAGCTAAGGGCCACAAAAAATTGCTCAGAGGGCCGCATTTGGCCTCCGGGCTGCAGTTTGGACACCCCTAATGTACAAGTTAGAGCTGTAGTCAAAGATTTGAAAGAAAGAAATTGTTAGTCAACTAAAGCAATGCCCAGCGGAGCGATTAATTGATTAAGACAGTGTTGTGAAGGAAAGAGACTTGTCAGAGTGATGAACAAGTGATGTACAATTAATTTGGTAATAACACAAATTTTAAAAAGTTGACCGTAAAATATATATTAACCTAGAAGTACTACTAATAAAACAAAAAACACTAAAGTTCTGAAGTAATAAATTCTTCTTACCTCCCTGTCTCAGATGTGTAGTAGCGTCTATGCTGACCGTAGCCCTCCACAGTGACCTCTGTTATCTGACTGATGTGATGGAGGATCTTCTTAAAGACCTGATGCATCAGAACTCTAACACTCAGCCCAAACTCTTACTGAGACGAACTGAGTCCACAGTGGAGAAACTTCTCACTAACTGGATGTCCATCTGTCTCTACGGCTTCCTCCGGGTCAGTGTTCAGACATAGTTGAAAAAATATTATGTTTACAAGTATATCTATGCACCTTAAGGGCTGTGTTATGAAAGATTCTATTGAGAACTCAAACCAGAAATTAACCCCCCCGTGAACAAATTCGACCAATATGATGCCAGTTACCTCAATAGCGCCACTTATAGACATAGAAGTAGTTTTAGGAATTGCTTGTTATTAACAATTTAAAACGCTTAAAAATCACACAAACAATGCCCGATTACAGTGGCAGCTCTAATGGGCCATTTGACGCAGACATATGGGCCATTTCACTTATATACACCTTGCTGTTGTGGACAACAGCGTGGGTCTAGTTTAGTAATCAAATGATCGTTAACTGGAGTATACAGACTCTAAAATGCCATTTGCTCAGAAAATCAGAACAGAAATTGTACCAAAAAAGCTAACTAAATATGTATTTGACACATTATGTATTATTGTAAAAACATGCAGATTATGATACTAAAATGATAGTTTGTGTATATGTTCTTGTACCTGTCTCCTGTAGGAGAGTGTGGGTCAGCAGCTGTACCTCCTGGTCAGTGCTCTGTCTCAGCAGATCAGTAAAGGACCAGTGGACTGTGTGACAGAGAAGGCCCTGTATACTCTCAGTGAAGACTGGCTTCTGTGGCAGGCTCAAGACTTCACCACACTGGTAAATACACAAACACACCCAACAGTTAGTACAAGAGGAACAATGTGCTTGTTTTCCCTTGATGGTTCCCATACAGTTTGGGAGAAGATTTGTAAAGCATATAGATTTTATGGCAATGATTTTTGAAGATGAAATTCAAGCACAACTTAGTGGAGACCTTTTGATGTGAAAAAAACATTACTGTAGTCATTTCTTTGTAATATAATCCATTTAAAAAATCAAGCATTTTCAAGCAATTCATTGCAATTTCAAGCAATTTTCAAACCTCGACAACACACTAACAATTCAAGCAGTTTCAAGAATTTCCAGCACGTGTACGAACCCTGTATCCAAAAACAATCTGTTTCTTGCGAGATCTGTGACCTGATGCAAGAGTTATAAAGACAGAGACACTCATGTGCATTCATTCTTGCAAGGTAGATTCTTCACCAAGATATGCAATATGCAAGAGGAAGGAACTACTTATTTAGCCATCACTTTAATTGCTTAATGTTGGTTACTTTACACTGAATGCAATGTCTTGGTAAACTGTTCAGAAGCTAAATAAAAAGGTTATCAGGGTCACTTCAGGGTGAATTACAATTATTTCAAACTAATCTCAAGTCTTTAACAAAGTCCAACCCCCACTCAACTGAAAGGTAGAAGTTGAAGTTGTGTCTGTGAACTGACAAAAGTTGTAACCAATTTTCAGGTATGTTTAAAAGCATCATCAAACAAAAGGAAACAACCAGAAATCATAAAACAATGAATATACTATTAAATAAGAACATAATTAGAACATCAAAAACCACCAAGCCTCTAACAAAAGATTACCTTATAGCACTGAACCTAACCTAAAAGTTGGGTTACAATACAATACAATTATAATAGCCAAACAAACTAGACCCAGGCTGTTGTAAACAACAGCAAATGTATATCGGCGAAGCGCCCCATGCGTCTGCGTCAACTGCTATAAGACCGACTGCCTTATGGCGGAGGAGGTGGTGGAAGTGTGGCTGCCATTCTGCGCCTACTGCCTCTTCTGACCACCACAATCATACAGGCTATAAGGATATAAGGATATAGGGTATAATGAGCATAGGTCAGTGGTTGTGCTCTTGAGGACTCTTGTCCTCCCTGTGACGCTACAACTCGCTCTCAATTACAACAATAAGAAAGAACAAATAAAACGCCTGTTCTCAATCACATTCACAACACCGCCTGATGCCAAAGATCAAAATGTGGCTGCTGTCTGCACATGATCGAAATAAAGATGTATCTTCTATTCAATAATCAATTCAAAATCAATTTACTCAAGGTAAGACATATGGCTGTACAATGCAATTGCTAAATTATTGCTATCTCAATATCTGCTGTAGCAATATCCATGAATATCGCTGTACTGTATATAGCTGCCAATATATTGCACAAATGATTAAAAATTCAGCATATGGAAAATCGGTATGTCAAAAATCTAATTATACTACAATAATGTCATAGTGTTTAACATGACATTAAATCAGTTTATAATACTGGAGCCTTAAATGAAAATGAAAATGTGACTAAATAACTATGTATATTTACATTTTAGTCATGATTTATTTAATCTACTGCTACTTTGGCCTTGATTTAGTACTTGTTTGATTAAGTTTTGATTTTGAAACATAATTTGAAAAGTTGTTTTTTTTTTGCCCTTTTTGCGTTTATTTGACAGAATTGTAGTGTGACAAGAAACAGCAAGAGCGGGAAGGGACATTCTGCAAACGGAGCCGGATTCAAATTCACAATGCCAGGGCAAGCATTTTAGGCTCTGGATATGAGCTTATCTGAGCACCACAATTTTGAACCAATTTGAAATAGTAAATAAAGGATCTCTCGCATAAAAGTATTGCAAAAATATCAATACACAATATGGTTATTCTATCAAGCATCCCCAGTGAGTCTATGAGTAAAAAAAATGACTACAATGTTAAGGAGACTCGTAACAATTCAACAAGTTCAGCAGCAGGTGTCAGAGTGCCAGGTGCACAGCATGAAGCCAAAGAAACAAGAAAAACCCAGAGACTCAAGGGAACAGGTGGTGAGTTAAAGTTTTAGAGCAAAAACACTTCTTCTGTGGTCTCTTCAACAGAACTGCAGAAGTGTTTGGTAAGTGGGAAGTGTAAGTAACTCCAAGCTTTACAGACAAACAAGAAAATGCTGTAACTTTGCAAGAAACATTTTTTGTAAGCAACCAGGTTAAAAATAAAGTAAAAGAAGCTTGGAGGAGGTGGGCTGATATTAGTATGTTGCCTAGAATTCACAGCTATTATCCAGGCCATAATAAACAGTTTTTGTAATTATCTGGTCATAATATGCACTCAACTTTCTCTACATAATTTTAGTCTACGTGTGTTTTTTCACTGAAACATAGACTTTAAATGTGCTCTATCCAGAAGTCCTCAGGTGGCAGAGTTGTAGCTTCATCTGCTTCAAATTTTGTAAAATATATCCTAGATATATGCCTTACGCTATCTACAAAATAATCGTTATCTGCACCCCTCCTAAAAACCTACCCAAACATCAATCCCAATAGCCCATAGTAAACAATAAACAAAATGATTCTGCATGTCCTCATTCAAACTGAATCAAATGTGAAAATGCAAAGTAATAAAACCCACACTAAAGCCCAGCTGAGAAGCGGCTGTAAGAAATCGACCATTAGCTTTCTCATAAAAGTTACTATGACAAGCCTTCAGAGCCACAAGTCCAAATGAGAATCCTGTTATGGGACCATCTGCACATCGGTAAAACAATGATAAAGCTGTGTGAGCCCGGGGCAAGGCCAGATGAATGAAAAATATAGTAAAAATAGCTCCAAACCAAACTAGGCACATGTACAATATCCCAAAACCAAAACTACTAATGATCCAATGTTCTGGGATTGACAGCATCATAATGGAAGCTTTATATACTTTAAGAAACTCTGAATAGACACACACCATTAGACGTCAAAATAGATTAAAATATTCATACAGCTGCTGCTTAATGAGTCTTGCTTTGTTCCTTGATAAATCACTCTAGTTTTTCAGTCCAAAGATAAATTATTATTTTTTGTAGCAATGTGTTGAGAGCAACCCAGTGCAGACAGGACAAGTTCCCATTCAAATAAAAAACTAATTAAAAAGCCTGGAGGAGCTATAGACAAGAAGATCCAGATCTGCTGGACAAATATTAAATTGGACTTCAATTAATAATGTTGTATTTAGACACAATCCACAATAAACATAAAGCTGCCAACTGCAACAAAACTGAATTCAAGCCTGCCTTTTTGGATGTTTGCTTCATTTTCTCAGCTCATTGTCACAGTTACACACAACATTATTTCATTTGGACAGTCTGTTCCATAAAGCGTCTCTATTTCACCACTGACTCAAAGCCAATTTGTGAATCATCTCTCAGGCGGTGATTATTTGATCTATTTGAGAAAGACACAAAAATGCAGCTAACACGTTTAATTGTTTAATAGGCTATTAGCGGCTAATGACGATACTTCCATTTTGACAATTTTCAGTTATTAGTGAGTTGATAAAAGTGGTAATAGAGTGTGTTTTAACGTTTAAGTAACATTAGCAAGAAGGTTTCTTTATTAGTTGTTTGTAGTATTCGAGGAGGCTATTAGTCAGTCTGGCCCAGGGCAGCAGTGGCTACAGAGGTAGTTCACCACCACCAGTGTGTAAATGACTAAGCACCCAATTGCAACGAGCTTTGAGTGATAAGAAAAGCACTATTGAGTGCATTATTATTATTAGCAGGACAAGGTGGGTAATATGGTAAAAAATAATATCAACATTTTTCTAAGCCAGGATCTCAATTTCGATTTTATCATGATTTTGTCTTACACAGATAAATCATCATCATAATACTTAATACTATGGTTTATATATTCCTTTTTTATAATTGTGAATGCTGGTATCGACACAATAAAAAATAATGGTGAAGAGCACAATGTAAAAAATGCATTGTAGCACAAGCACAATTACACAAACAGATCATCATAACACAATCGTACACATCTCAGCAGGAGTTTTGTGCTTTTTCCATTTAACACAAAATTACTTAAAAGACTAAAAGTATTAGTAACAGACTCACAGTATCCACATCTGGAGCCGCCCTCAAATACAAATCCATTGGGCACTGGTCCATATCGGCGCAGGTCGGGGAGGTTCCAGTGGCCGATGATCACAGGTGGGACGTCCCGAGCGAGAGACAACAGATTATTGCACAGGTGAAGAGTTGCAGGGCCACTCTCCAACTTAGTTCCAGGTAAAACTGCAACAGCGAATCTATGGACTAAGGAAAAAGAGAAGATATGAAAGATCATTAAAATAAACTAATTCATCTTTTTTGCAGTGGAGTCCTGGCCCTATTATATATGTGACTGGTGGTAAAGAAAACCTGAAGGAAAACCATACAGGCAGAGACCATGAAAAAAACCCTTGCTACAAGCCAATAGTGGTTAACTGTATGCCATTGTGTTGGACACATTGGAATGCATTAGGACATAAATGGGATCTTGGAAAACTGTCAAATACCTAGTTGCTGGCAAAAAGAAAAGATATTTGAGAAAAGAGATTATGGTGTGTCAAATCTGTTTCACACACAGACAAACAGCTGCAAGGAAGTCAGTGAGCTGCCTCTGAACTAAATGCAATCACTGTAAAGATGCCTTAAATGCTGGGTTGAACTTGCGACTAATTAAAAAATAAGAAAAACATTGAATACATTGCTGACAAGTGTGTGTTTCATTCATCGGTTAAGATCAGTAACTATCAATGGGAATAACATCAGGCAGTGTAATTGAATTGGGGTCCAAGAGTTGAAGTAGCCCACTGGGAATGGCTGGGATGATACAAAACAAGCACTAAGTGAGAACTAAACCAGGTCTAAATCAGGACTAAACCAGAACTAAACCAGGTCTAAATCAGGACTAAACCAGGACTAAACCAGGTCTAAATCAGGACTAAAGCAGGACTGAATCAGGTCTAAACCAAGACTAAAGAAGCACAAAGTCACATCTAAACCAGGACTAAACCAGGTCTGAACCAGGACCAATCAAGGTCTAAACCCGGCCTTGACAAGTACAAGTGAGGTCTAATCATGACTAAACTGGGACCAAATACGGACTAAATTTGTCAAAATCAAGTCTTAACCAGGACTATGGACCTCTGATCACTACCCTACACCACTGATAGCCTGAGATTTTAGCTAGAGGTACTTTGGCTTTCACCTTCTGCTGATCTGAACCAAACCAGGTGAAACACTTTAGAGGCAGCCATGAGTTAAAAGTCAGCCAGCTGCAACTCGTCATCACTGAGTTGTAAAATGAGATTTATCTGGTGTGACACAAGCACAATAAAACCAGTGTGCTATAGTGGCAGAGGGCCCAGGCTGTGTGGCAGGTGACATTTCTACTCCTGGCCAAACTCCACCATGAGGCATCAGGCTGCAGACCACACACACTATTTAAAGGTGGTGGTGCTTACATAAGGAGTGCATTGGCTTGGGTCAAACAGAGGGGCATAACAACAATGTAATGTGTCTTTAGCCCCACGGCCTCTTCAACTACAACTACAACTGCTCCCATCAGACTGTCATTAAGTGGGCTTTCACATTGAGTAGGAGCCCTAAGTACCTCTACACGTTTTGTACAACCCACCATGTGCATATAATATAACTAATAATAACTATACTAATAACAATACAAGTTCACTACTAATGAAACAAGACAAGATGTGATTTAGGTAAAAATTAAAAAGTGGGAATCTAAAGAATTTCTGTCCCTACAAAGAACATTCAAACTTTCTGTATTTCAATTCCTGTGACGCTCAGGTGACCTGGCTGTGCTACAATGGCCTAAAATAATACTCAAAATCAACACAACAGTTATAGCTTATAATATAAAAATTCTAAATCTATGTAACTAAAGTAAAGTGTGTATTGTTTCCAGGATATAGGGAGTTTGAGCGGTGTAGTTCTACAATGTGTGTTTTGAATTGCAGTTGAATTCCACATGTTTTTTTTTTACTGTAGCTTCAAACCTCCATCTTTGTGTTGTTTACTCACTTTTAACCATTAGAAAATATCCCTGCACTCAATAATTGTGACTATTAATATAGGTCTGAATCCAGTCAACCCTCAATGGATATCAAGAACAAAAGATGCTGTGTGTGTCTTGCCTTCTCCGAGGCTGTATCGAAGCCGGGCGTCCCAGGCCAGCAGTGCCTCCTTGGAGTCGAAGCCCAGTAGGACACACTGGTTCAGGCAAAGGATGGCCAGAGTAAACACCACTCCCTCGAAACACTGTCCCGTCTCCACTCCACAGATCTCCTCCAGAGTCACACTGGCCCTCTCACGGGCCCCCTGCGCCCTCTCACACTTGTCTTTAAAAACCAGCAGCAAAAGGCAGTCTGTGGAAATCAGGACAAAGACCACACTTACTGTATCACACAATAAGCATGGGCAATCGAAACTGGACATGCAGCATTAATGCAAGGATGTATGCTGACAGCAGGGTCTGGTTGAACAGTGAAACAAATTTGCACACAGCTGTAGCATCTGGACTTGTCAATTTACAGTCATAGCTGAAATGTGGAATTTGTATAGCTCTTTATAACATAATACAGTATCAATAATACAAATAATGTTTGTCACAAACCCATACCTTTTGTCATATGTATAAAGATCTACACAGTGGTTAGACTTTCTGGCAACAATCGGTGTCAAATGACCAAACAGTGTGCACCTCTCTCCTTCACCCAGCTCCTAATGCACATAACTGAGGCATGAGCACAGACAGCTGTGATAACACCGACATCAAAGATGCAGGTTCACAATCTCGGTTTAACCTGTGAGCTATGTTGACCTCTGCCGCTAAAGAAACTTCTCCACTGTGTAAAACTGACTTTTATACATGTTAGACATACATTTTCAACAGAGGGAGGGTTTGCCAAATTTAGTGATTACATAAAGGAGCATTCACATAGCACATTGACTGACAACAGGCCCAACACACACACAGAATATCTCATTTCAAGACGTAAAAAAACTAGCGTCAGAAATCTTTTTACTAGTGTGACGCAAGTTAGGTGCGCACTTGTTTACGCACAGAGCAACAAACTAGCACGTGCGCAGCGGGCTGAAATAAACTGTATAAAACTGTAGTGCGGTGAATTTACCTGCTACAGGCGAGGGTTTGCGAAGGACGAGCCACCTAGTTTTCCACTGTAGAAAAAAACAAAAGTGCAGAAACTTTTTAGACACTCACATAAGTATGCTGAATCATTTGTTTCGTATCCGTCAACAATTTCGAAAAAATAAGGACCTTTTTTCCGTCTCTAAGTCTGGCATATCCCTCCACGACCACAGAATCCGTCATCTTCAGTCATGGTTCCTGACAGCTGCAGAGGCACTGCCTGAATGAGGGGTCACTTTCAAAATAGCTGCTCTCTCCGTTTGCGAGGCGCAAACTCGCCCCCAGCTCGGCACATGGAAAATGGCATGACAGGAAGTTTGTTTGTCTGTCCCATGGTCAGTCCACCCACCCACCGGCCACTCTGCCACCTGCGCAGTCTCTGACCACCTGCTGCTGCTGGGAAAACTGTGACAGCCAATCAGGGTCAAGCGCCCTCCATCAGAAAAACTACACCAATCTGGATGTTCATAAATATATTAAAAAGGCAGTGACCCCATGTAATATTAATATGACTTTTTAAATGCCCAGATTGCAGTCAGTTAGATGATGTTGTATTTTTACCTTATCTTTTATCTTTTTATTAGTGACATAAAAAAGAACTACTATTAATACATTTTTAGTTTAATTGCATACTTTCATGTCAGCTGACGCTATCTAGTTTGTTTACAGTGTAAGTACAAGTAAAACCAAAATAACTATAAAACTTTATCAAATTATAATTTATTTTTTCACAGTATAAAATATATAACTTAGATAACATTATAGATACAGTGTGAAAACAGTACAAAATTGAATTTATTAAAGCTAGTGTCCCTTAAAAGTCCCTTCATCAAACGTTGGGTTTTCGTCCGATGACTGAATTTATCCAGTCAACATAGTTGATGACTTTAGTGTAAACTCCAGGTTTGTCGCGGCCGCAGCCCTCTCCCCAGCTGATGATCCCATACAGGAAGCTGACATCACCCTTTGCACAAGCCAGAGGCCCCCCAGAGTCGCCCTGGGGAAAACCACACACAAGTATGTAGTCTGCTCATATAAACTTACATTCACAGACCAAAGCAGCTGAGTCACATCAACAACAGACAAATGTTACCATTGAATATACACTTCCCCAGAGACAAACTGTTAACCCTGACATTTAATTTAGGAGCAAGTGTTTGATGCAGCCGGTCAAGTGAGTAGGCATTAAATACCACCACCTCATAGACTTTCTAAGAAGTGCTTCTTCATTTGTCTTTTGCACTCAATTTGGTTTTGAATATTGCTCCCAGTTAGGCCAAACCAAATGGTCAACAACTACATTTCTGCGTCAGGAAAGAAACCATCACCATTTATGTTGATGTTTTTCTCTTTCTGATGGCTTTAATAAATAATGAAAAAGGAACAGTAAAACTGCATGGCTGTAATTGCTCACCGGGTTTGTGTAAATAGTTTCCATATTTCTTTAATACAGTGGATTCAGGACAATTAGAATTCACTGAAAGCTCCTAGTTGAGATGACTTACCTGGCAGGCGTCAGCACAGATGCCCCCAGCACAGATCATGTCAGATGTCACGTGGTTTCCATAGATCTCTGGTTTTCGACACGTCTCGTGAGAAATGACCCTGACTCCAGCCTCCTGTAAACTAGAGTACCCCTCTGCCTCTGAAAAGAAACACAGCTTCATGTTACCACAAGAACCAATTAGCAACGCTAATTACATTTGGCTGTTTTAGATTAGTATTTTGGAATAATGATGATGAAACTGTATCATTTTCTTGCACCATTCTGCTAATTAGCAGGAAATTACAGAACCATACAACAATGTAGTTTGTGTTTTTTGAACTGTCTCCCAACAAGAAGATTTAACCTCTCTGAATTCTAACATCTGCATCTAATACTTTTAGTAACAACAATTAGCAAATGTTTTTTGCTCCATGCCAAATATATAAAGTTTCACAACAGTGACACTAAACGATCTGATTGTGTGTGTGATACAGTGCTCTCCTGACTCACTCTCTCGTATGTGTCCCCAGCCGCTAATAGTGCAGCAGTGTCCTTCAGGGAACGTCATGCCTTTGTCTGGGAGACAGATGGGTCGAATGAACGGGGTTTTCCTCACGCAGCGCCCATCCTGCTTCTTCAGCTTTATCAGAACTGCCACAAACAGAAATATGTTACAGAAATGAAAACAAAACTCTTCAACGGCAAATGCTAGACTCAGCGGCTCCTTTAGCCCGTGGAAATGCCACACTCATCTATGACTGAGTGCGTTGATGCGTGCATCTGTTCATCTCTGGAGCACAGCTGTTCTGATGCACAGCTGTCCACGCAGACCCTGATCTTAAGTGAGTTTGTGGGTTTCTCAGAGTCACTGTGTGTACACCTGATAATTACCAATGTCATGCTGCGTTGGGTTGAATACTGAGAACTGTTTGGGAAAGACATAGTCCTCAACTCCAAAAACGTTGGTGTTGGGGTCTGTGATATTGAATCTGTGTTGTCCAAAAACCACACGGATCTGGGACGTCCGGGGGCTGTGCAAGAAGAGAAAAGACTTAGTCTAACATCCACCACAAACTGTAAAGTGTAACAAGTGAAACCATGTCAGAAATCTGTATTAGTATTGAATCAATTACTGTTTCAAGGAGAAGAGTCTTATTCTGTAACTTTTTCAGTTCTCTGATATTTGTCTAATTTAAAATATGCTTTTTCCGTCTCTTTGACTTTAAACAATGTTTGTTTATTGACATCACAAGGAAATGTATGTATTCAAGAGCATCTGTGTGCGTGACATGCTTTTAGGTTTACCTCAAACTGGATGTTTGTCTAAATATAGCAAGTTCATAAAGCTGTAGGGGTCAAAGTCTTAAAACCACATGCCAGGTGAAGAGTTTGAACTTCACTGCTACAAAGAGTTAAGAGTTGAAACGGCCGACAATAGGTTGGAAATAAGCCTTTTGTTGCAGTAAGTAGAGCAGGGTGCCCACTAACTGAAATTTTGGCAGTATGATCTCTGCCTGATTCATGTGGCCCTTGTGTCCTTGGGCAAGACTCTTCACCCACCTTGCCTATATCGTGTATGAATATGTTTGTGTTATTATTGTGGTGTGTTTGGTGGTGGTTGGCAAGGCCTTAGGCTTTGTAAGACTGTCCCAGACATAACCGGTCTGCCACAGGACACCTGTGACTACAAAGGTCGCTTACCACCACCAGTGTGTGACTGACGATTAAGAAGTGATTTGAAAGGCACTATATGGATCTATTATTATTATTATTTTGTAGGGACAATAATTAAAATTTTTTAAATTATGTATACTGTATCTATGTTATGATCATACTTGCGGAAAAAGCAGTGCGCTGCGGAGACAACCCAGCAGGAGGAGATGAGTGACCCGGCACAGAATTCTGTTTTTCCGATGTAAATAGCAGCCATCCAGGGATGAGTCCCAGGTAGAGCAGAGGTCCCGCCCATGATTCGACCCCTCGCGACTGACAGCCTCTTCTTGTGCTTTGTTCCACACACAGGCTTCTTCGGTTTAGGTGGAGTCCGTCTACCAACGTTCATAATGATTGTAGTTATTCCACGTGAAGCAGAAGCTGCAAAAGAAGAACTGTTTTTAGTGCATTGTCTTTGAATACTTTGTGATCTACAGGATGCTGGTTATATGTACTGTGAAAGTTGCATTATAAATACCTGTTGGAGCCATTTTGCCACTGTAGTGTGTTTGTCTGTATGTGTACACCTCCAGCCACTGTGTGGCGCTATGGTCCCTATTTACAGCTGTGCTACCTCCCACTATAATAGACCAGAGTTACCTGTAGCAGGTGTTGCTAATAGTGTGGAGGCACACAGTCTTTGACCGTGTCATGCATAAGCTGTGAATTGTGGAACTTATTGTGGATATTGAAGATCCTATTGAACTCATGGAAATAAAAGTAAGACTTTATCAAAATAACTTTGGACTAGGATTGGTTTTGTACATGTGTCAGGACACTACACACACTCAGCAATCTAGCACAGGGCATTTGGTGATGAAACAAATAGGGGCTCTCTAGGAAGTGCTCCTGCCTGCTTCTGCACTGTCAATAAATGCACCCAGATACGCATTGTTGCTGCCTCCGTTCAACAACATATGTGATGGAGAAGATCACATATGTGTGTTCAGCTGACAGGGTGTCAAGGCTTTCTTAATACTGAGAAGAAGGAAAAAGTGGTTTGAGTTTTTCAAGAAAAGTTTTTGGGTGGTTTTTAAGATGGCGCTGGGCTGGTTTTGACTCACAGACCTAGCAACCCTTATATTGTGTTTTTGTGATAGATTAGTATCAAGTAAAATCCTGATAATGCAGTAGGCCTATCTTGTTAAAGCATGGTAGTATTGTGTAAGAACGTGAAACAGCTGCAATGTATTCACACTCAACAGGCAGTAATATGCAGCCGTAATGACAGTTCCATTTCCATCATTTTATCACATTTGTCATGTGTTCA
>JAVQKG010076520.1:0-11704 GCA_036025885.1 Hypseleotris bucephala
ATCATCCAATTTTTTGAGGAAATCAAACTATCAAATTTTTATGACAAATTTAGTTTTTAAAATCAAGACTCAATACACAACACATTTTAATCATCCATTGAAGATATACTTTGGATAAACTTGTTTTAAATGATACTTGCTCGTACCTTGAGTTCAGCCGTCCTCTGCTCTGACCTCTGCACCTCTCCTCTGAGCTGCTCTGTGATAGTGGACAGAGAGCCGCTGTGTGAGGAGATGGTCAGGTCTCTGTGGTGGAGCTCACTGGTCAGTTTGGACACCTCTCTCCTCATGCCCTCCACCTCCCCACTGTGTGTCTGCTGAGCCCGCAGCAGCTCCTCTCTCAGCTACACAAACAATGGACATGTTATGATTGTGTAATGTACGTCAAGAATATAAGTCATACCAACCTTTTTCATTTCTGTAGAACACAACTCATATTCAGCTTTGATATTCTTCAGTTCTTGCTCTGTCTTTGTCTGGTCATCTCTCTGTCTCTCCACCATCTCAAGACTGTAGGATTGGCAAAACATCAAATTTGTTAAGCTTAGATGGCTCATTTTATTATTTTTAATACTTTTTGACTAATTTAAAAGTGGCTTGTGTCAGATGAAATGAGTACTCACTTCTCTCTGAGGGATGACAGTTCTGCTCTGAGCTGAGCCTCACTTGTTTGAGCAGACTGGAGTTTGGCTGTGGTCTCCTCCAGGTCTGTCCTGATGGTCTCCACTCCACCACTGCTATGAGCTGCCAGACAGTCCTCAAGAGAGCTGCAAGCATTAAAAAACATAAAAATTCATAGTAAATGGGGGAAATCTACAACTAAGTGTACATGTGCTCCATTACACCAGAACATTTACTTATTCTGTGCTAGATGCAAGAGAAATAGTTGTGTTCGGGAGAAAAAAAAATTTGGGGGCCTGTCCACTGATATATAAAATCTAAATGTGTGTTTTGTTTCTTTACGTTGAGCCAATAGGTAGTCAACAGGTCGTAACTTTTTTTTTTTTCCTTGTGTTGCTAGACTTAACATCAGAAAGTAGGAACAGCAATGATCAGCTACCATTATTATAACTCATTTATTACACTAACAGCCAACTTGAAGATGTTTTATTTCCCCTCACCGTATGACTTGATCTTTAGCCTGCAGCAGTTGATGGAGTCTTGCAGCCTCATTGCGAAGCCTCTGCCGCTCCAGACTGGTCCTTCGCACAATGGAATCCTGGGAGTCCAGAGTGGCGTGGAACTCCTCTCTCTCCTCTGCATGAACCTAAGAAGAAAGGTACATAATAGGTTTAACATTAACAATAGGCAAACTACAAAATGCTGGTTGATTTTAATTTTGTTTGGTAACATAAATTTACTTCATCTTGCCAATTTTTTCAGTAGATTTTTTATTACACAGATGTTTTATGAGCCAATATGTCTGACATGTCTTTTTAAACCTCGAGTAAGCCATTGTTATGTAATAAGTCTAAATTAAAACATGTAATTTGGACTTGGACTTCTTACATAATAATTAACAATCAAGCAATTTTCTGTGTCTAATCAAATGTGTTTTCTGCCATACTGTAACTATCTGTCCATTGGTTACACTGTACGGGAATTGTGCTGTACAAATAAACATTCCTTGCCTCAAACACATTGGGGAGAAAATAGCATATTGTCAGTTTACCTGGTAAAAATCATATTTGGCTCATAACTTTTGAAGAATACTTCCCGAAGTGGCCAGCAAACAGATAAGCCGTGATTCTTACCTTCTGTTCTCTCTGATATTGTCCAAGCCTCTCCAAAGGCCTCAGTCTCTCCAGCTCCAGCTCTTGAGAATGTAGACAGTCTTGAGTTTTCTCCAGTTGAGCTTGCAGACGCTGGAGCTGTGAACAACATTCTCTGTGCTCCTGCTCCTTTTGCCATGTTGTTCTCTGAGACTGAAATTAATCAAAATCCTATTACACACTAGGCCTGCACAATATATCATAAATAGCAGTACTAGTCACAAAAATATAGGGATGTTTGACTTTGGGGTAAAATTGAAAATGTTTATGTTACAGTGATAATAGTAAGTTTATAGCGTGCATTGCATTTTAAGAGAATTCTGAAATTTCACCCAAAAGTTAAATATCGCTTACTTTTTGTGACCAGTATATTATTATTCCAAAACCTACACTCAATATTCGAACCAGAAAGGACTTCTATTGGTAATATAGCTTCAAAGATCTTACGTGTTGTCATTATTCAATATCTAATTTCTAATACAGTATATAGAATTAGAAAGATAGTCTTAGAAAATACAATTCTATTTTTTGACTGACCTTCAGAAGTGAGACCTCATCAGTTAGACTCTTGCTTTGTGCCTCTATAGTAGCCAGTTGTTTTTGGTACTGGATGCACTGCTGTTCCCAATCTGCTGAGCGTCTCTGGTATTCCTAAAAAAAAGTTAGTATTCAAGCAATAAACTGATTAATATAGTTTGATAAATGTTTAATAGGGTTGAAGGTTTATAAGCAGGGCTTGCACCTCTGTCTTCTCTTTGAGCCGGACTACTTCTGAATGATCGACATCCTTTGTTCCACTATTGTCCTGCTTCACATGTTTACGCTGAAGCTTCTGGTAACTTCTTTTTAACTTGTTTAACTGCAAGGTATAATATAAAGTATTATTATGTATGTTTGACAAAAATATAAACTTTAGACTTTTCAACAAGACAAACAAAAGACACAGCACAGGTCAGTCACATGCTTAAAATAGTTTGCAGGTTATTGATGCTGACTTTTATATTTGTAATTTTAACTTCAGACTTCAACTTCAAATAAAAAAACACTGACAACATATTTAGCAGAGTTGACTTACCTCTTCACAGACTTTCTGCAGTTGTTGCTCATACTTGGTAATAAGTTCCTTTCGGTCAGTCTTTGCATCATTCTGCTGCTTCTGAAGTATTGCAATCTGCAACAGGTGCCACATTTGAGATTCTTGTTATTGCTTCAGAAACAGTATGAGACCATTAACAAAATACCTCCATCTCCTTCCTCTGCAGGAGATCTCTAGATGTGAGTAGTTCTTCTTGGGCAGTCTTTAGCTGGACTTGTGTGGCCTGGATCTCAGCCTCCCACTGTTTCCTCTGCTGACTGATCATAATATCGATCTGTCGCATCAGCTCCTGAAGCTCAGGCTCACAGGAGGACAGCACAAAGCTGACAAGCACGAGCAAGGTTAAGTTAGCACGGTACACGTAAATATAATATAGTACAGTATATAGAAAAGACCACATACCTCAGGTCAGGGTTTTGAGACCCCAAAGTGTCCATCTTCTAACGTACCCTGCACCTAGCCCTTACCTATAAAAAACAATACGTTTAAAATCCAAACCAAAACCCTATGGCAGCTGCAGTCACCCAACGAAACCTAGCAACATATTCTAGTGTTAGCCAGCGTGAATAACAAAAGCAACTAAGAAAGGTGGGAGAAAGTAAAGTAAACAGCACTTATGTAATGAAGACTGTGTAGAACACCCACACTACGACTTATCTAAATGTAGTCGAACTATAACAATTTTAGTTTAAAATTATATTTTCTCTTTATATTGCTTTAAAACTAACTTGCATCCTCAACGCTTACATTGAATTTCCTGATTTGTGGCGGTAGCTCCTCCCAAAGCTGTGACCTCATCACGTTGTACGTGCACTTGCGGACAAGGGAAAGCGGTTGATGTGGCTACGCATGACCCGTGAATAAAGTTTTATAATTAATTTGGGTAAACTATTAAAACTTAAACTAAAATCGCTAACAATGTGTCATTTACAGGTATGTTACCAGGACAAACTCTAGCAAATGCATACATTTGTGAAGTACAAATAAGCTCGTGCCTCCGTTTGTCAAATGTGTTATATATTCACAATATGCAATAGTTTGTAGCATTATACGTAACGATTTGCCTTTTAAATGTTTAAAAAAATATTAAGCCCTGCCTGCATGTTAACTGTTTTGTTATTCGTAGACAGCCATTGAGAGCACGTGGCTCGTTGGTCTAGGGGTATGATTCTCGCTTCGGGTGCGAGAGGTCCCGGGTTCAAATCCCGGACGAGCCCACACTTTTGGACAACAAGGTACTGATTTTCAAGATGAACAATGGAAATCTGCATATAATCACTGAAATGTACCTGTTCTCAAATATATTTTACTACAAGCGAGTGTGCATCGATACCTTAATATGCAATGCCTTCAAATGCTAGCTATAGAAACAGCTAACTCAGCTAGCCTGTTGTGACTGAAGCCTCACAGATATAAACATAAAACGGCATGCCCAGAAGCAACGACCCGCCCCAGTAAGTAATGTGAAAAACCCAACCTCAGCCCATATGTAAGCATGGCTCGTTGGTCTAGGGGTATGATTCTCGCTTTGGGTGCGAGAGGTCCCGGGTTCAAATCCCGGACGAGCCCTACGTTTTCCTACTAGAAATCATAAAGGGAAATGTTTAATTTTAATGATAATGGTGCATTGTACTTCATAATCAAACCTCTTTTGATTGTAGCAACGATATGTGATCGATACCAGACGGGATTATGAGAACTGTCCCCTGGTTTTAATCCCAAACTTCCCACGCCCATGTCTCCACCTGCCCTCTGTCAGGGGGACCAGGAACAAAGAGCGTCTCCTCCACTCGGCCTCTCCAGCTGTTGTGTGTTGGGTGTGTGTGTGAGTGTGTGTGTGTGTGTGTGCTGGGGGTTGTGTGAGGAAGAGCTTCATTTGGTCCCGCCTCCACAAACATAGAGCAGACACCGACACGGTCCTAACAGGCGGCAGACGAGCAGATATCCTTCATTCACTGACTGCACACAGCTCAGGAGAGGGAGCAGGCTGGATACAGGACTGAGGAGCATCACCCGGTCCTGGGAATATGTAAGTACTGCACTACCACATTCCCTTTTTCGAAATACATTTTGTAGGTCAACACTTCCAGTTACTTTTACTTGTTTTCCGTAATGAAAAGGACCAAAAGTTTCGATTAGCTTTCTGTTGAAGGCTGTTTTAAAGTAGCCTATTATTGGTGGTTTTCGGTATGTTATTGTATGTATTCTCTCTCTTGACTGTTTATTTATTGCCTATTATATTAGTTATGTTCTGACTGACTATTCTGAACAAGATTGTCATTTTCTTTATATTGAAAGTTCATCCTCTTGAAATGACACTTTTGGTCACACAAATAAAATGTCCCACAACCCACTCTTGGGTTGGGTCTCTCTCAACCCATTTTGGGGAACCACAGATGTAGATGAATACGGATAATTAGTGGGAGTTGTGGACCAGCGAAAAACTATGTCACAATGTAATATGTGATACTTCTGCATGTTTGAAGTAGGGTTGTTTAATATAGCCATAAAAGATTGTATTGTGATATGTGATATGTAGTTATGACAATCTGCTAATCTGGTAAAATCATTGAATTGAAACACTGGATTGATTTATGCTGTGCTCTTCACTGTCATTTTTACTGTAACAATGCCAGTGTTCATTTAATAAAAGTGGAAAATATATGAGATACGAAAAGAGGCTGATCTTATCTTATCTTATCTTATATATTTGATAAATATATACTATTAAATATTATCATGAATTTTATGAAGCCACTAAATTTCATAATACAACATTTTTACCGGATCGGACACCCCTATTTGTGAGTAATTATGATTATAAAAATGATAATAAATGCTTTTCTACATTTTCTTTTTTACAGAATCAGCAGGCTGGTTCTTCAAAAGTATGACCATCATCTCCTCATAGTCCCATTTCAAGTACAATCTTCTATCAAACAGAAGACACCTCAGACAGTTCCATACTGTACCAGATTTTTGTACATTTTTTTGGGACACCCTCTTGTACAATAGTTCCTGCCTGGTCTTAGCCATGGTCTTGTGTGAGGACACAGAATGCAGCGTGTGCCTCCTACCTTTCTCTCGTATAGAGCGCATCCCTCGGCTCCTCCACTGCAGACACACCTTCTGCGAGCCCTGTCTGGACACCATCTCTGTGCCCAGGGGCGGCCTGCTGACTGTGTGCTGTCCCCTGTGTCGCCGGGTCACCTGTGTGGGTAGAGGTGTGGGTCTTCAAGGAGCTTTGTGGGTCAACAGCAGACTATGGGAGCAGATAGTAGAGGAAGAGGAGCCAGAGGAGCAAAGAGTAGTCCGGTTCAAACTGGACGAAGAGCAGGAAAGAGCAGCACCGGCTCAACAGCAACCTTCATGGTGGGTCTAAACACTTACAAGAATATACCAGCTTAAATTTCCTCCCGTGTTTTGTTGTTACACTAACCATAAGAGAGGCTTTGAAGACTGGAGTCCTATGAGCGCATGATAAATATAGAAGCTCACCTCTCTACGTCTACACTTTTTCCGCAATCATTGAGGTGTGTCATAGCTACACTAAATTGAGAGTAAATACACACTTTGAGACACATTACGAATTTAAAGAGTTCATTTAGGTCACTGAAGTTAAAAAGAAAAATCCAGGATTTCAGAAGATGTTTGGTCATATTATGTAAATTTTGACTGCTTCAATTATATCTTCTAAATGTACACCAGTTAGTTTTGTATCTTTGAAGCACTGCAATTCCTTTTTTTTTTTTTTTTACTGTTAATATATTCTAATTCACAGTACACTTCAGGTTTTAAATAACAAATTATTCCATTTTGATAATACATACTTTATTCAGTTCTTTATTCAGTATTTGTCAATTTTTGTTACACAGAGCTACATTTATAAAACTACAGCAAGCCGTTTGTCTATCATTTCTAAAAATCTACTTTTCTTTTACAGCTTATCTCCCCGATCGTCCCAGAGCAAACTCAAATTCTCTGGCTTCTTCAGACGCTTTAGTTTGACCAAATCACAGCAAGAGAGGATTGTCCCCGGCAGCAACGTGTAAGTTCACATCTGGTCACTAACGGCCATTTGAACTACACATGAAAGTGAACTATATCTTTTGTCTATTCTACCTTCGCAGTGAGATGAAATCCTGGCGCAGACTTCCTACAGAGGACACTTTTTGAGAGGGGTGCAGATTCACGTGACACACCTCAGGGTCCTTTCTTTTACTGACGCTTCACTCCCGGGACGTCCTGAGTCAGCATTGAGGAGTAGGACTGGAGGCCGTTAGATTGGAGGATCCATTTGTGTGGCTGTCAACAGACTCAATTGTTCCCCTCCAAAGGTGCCCTGTTATTCCAATTATTTATTCCGGGGTTAATTCTCCCAGCTGGTGCTCTGGGATTTGGTTCAGCTGTCCCCAGGCTGGCCCACACCCCACACACCACAGATGGTCTCCAGAGGACGCTTCCAAATAAACTGTATTTATTACTTTACATATTTATAACAACTAGCTAGTATTTTTTAATAAAGTTATTTTACTTCAATCGTGTCAAAGTGTACTGAGATTGCTTGAAAATAAACAATTAGCAAAACATATTTAAAGCTGTAAAAAATAATAATACTCTTGTCTCCCGTAGTCTAAAAACCATTTAGAAAATAAAACATACAAAAATAAATACTCGTCACTACTTAAAACAGTACCAAGCTACCACTGACCTGACAAACTGACAAAAGTAGAGAAACAGATTGCTCGTATTCATTCCCTAATTGATTCATTGATTAACTCTCAGTTTCAATAATAGTCACTACCGGAGTGTACTTTATTTTCAGCAAGTGACTACTAAAACGATTTGTGACAACATAACCTAAAAATGTATATGTGTTAAATTGTCTGTTTTCAGTCAGTTTGACCAATTTGGAATACCCTTTTCTATTTAGCAGCACTAGGTAACTTTTTTTTGCAAGGCATTACTTTTTTTTTTACAGTGCACCCACAGCTACAAAAAAATTGTACTGAAACCTGTAATTGACCATCTGTTTAAAGACAGGGCTACCTTGCCACCAAAGAACCTTTTTTTATACAAGGGGGAAAATGCAATCTTAAATGTTTTAAACAAAATGTTTTAAAATGTATCCTAGAAAATCTACCGATAAAGAACTTGTCCCTTGTGCACCTCCTGACCTTATTAATTACACATGAAGCATCTGGTCAGTGAAAACGGTGACGGCTGTAGCATATGTCTAAAAAGCATAATGCAAATATTACTTTTGGCTTGGATAAAGAACCAATAACATTTAACAAAAGACTTATTCAGGCGTGAAAGGGGATTAGACGCTACATTCACTGGACATCTGGCAAATCGACCACAATATTAAAACACACTCCTCATCACTTTCATCTGAATCCTTTGTGTTGCCATATGTGTATAGTCCACTCACTGATATGGGACTACAGTGAGAGGCAGTAGATAAGTAGTTGTAGGTCACTTGTGTCGTTCTGCTGTTGTCTGGATGTTATTAAGGTCATTGCTTCAATCCTGACTTGATCCATTTGTGGTCACACTGGTTTGGTGGGGGACCAGTTGGAACAAGCGCACACTCAACTGTAACTTGCCAAATAAGCCAGCAATGTGTTTGTTAAACAGATGAATTCCCATGACACAGTGCCAATAGAAAGAGCACTACAGTAAATTGAGAAATCAATGTCAATTCTGCAAGTGGATCCATCTGTACGAGCATGCTGCTGAGAAATGGTCAGTGTTCTTCAGAATTGACAAACCCATGTCTAAAAAAATAAAATGGGGATTCACAGAGATTATTAATGGCCATGGCCTACTACAAATGTCTGCATAGTAGTCAAATGTGTTGTAAGAGTAGGTTCCCAAAAATACATTTTAAAAAGTTCAGTGGTATAAAGTGGATAATCTCTTATTTGAGTCGCTGCCCTTTACAGTAAATCATGTTACCACTTTGAATGTAGATTTTTACTAGTTCCTCTACTGTCCTCTACAAACAAGATGGCCCATTTTAACATCATGGAGAACAGCCAGACAGTCATGTTAAAGCTTTTTTTTTTACTTGTTCTTATTTTAGTAAACTTACGGACAACATCTTTAAAGTCAAAACAGTTAAAGCCCAGTTGTCAAACAAGTGTGATTTCACCACCCCTTATTAGTACCCATATAAACCTGTGTTAATTGCCCCTGTCCAGACGCACAAAGTATTAAAACACACCAGATTAACAGGAAATTACACTTTATCAATTACTTTTCAAGAGGACTTCCAAAAAACAACTTTACTTTAGAGTAGCCTACATTACAATGATAATATGACATTAGCTTAATTTGCATGTTCCAATTTATGTAATGATTCATGGGGTCTCGAGTAAACAGATGAAATAGACTATAAAGCCAGATCAGTGCATCTCTAGTAATCAGTCATAATTATTATTTTTATTCCCTTTTTATGTCATAGGACAGTTAGGTATTGCTAATCACATGTCTTATTCCAGTGACAGCTAGCTCTTGATCACAGCTGCAGCAGACATCACACAATCACCAACATGACAATTTCACAACGAATTTATGACTTCCACCACAGACAGGTATTAGGACAAGAAACAACTCCCAAAGCACTTCCTGTATACACTCTTTTGATTAAAAGGTTAAGGCTACTATTTTCTAGTCTACATAAGACCATTGAATTGCTACAGGTTCTCCAGAATTGGTGGATTAAACAGTGAAAGAATGGATTTTCAGTGTCAAAGATTGGTATTAATTACAGTGTACTCCACCAAAGCCTATTAGTTAACCTGTGACCAAAATAATCAGACCAAATAAGTGAAAGAATTAGGTGAAGCAGGCCTACTCCAGAACAATGAGCATGTAATCCATTAATCACATGGCAGTACCACAAGAAGTAGAGGTGCTCCTGGCAGCTGACCCAAGTGCTGATGTTGCTGACAGTGAACTTTGACCCATTAAAGATGAGTAGAAATGACATTAACATTACTTTAGGCTGGATATTAGCCTACATGTAACTGCTACAACATACCTAAGACCTAAGTCCAGACTGGGGAAAATAAAAGAAGTTTTGACGCATATTGTAGATTCTTGGGTATTTCCTCGCTCTGTTGGGACTAAAGATGAAGAAACACGAGGCATGGGGAAAATAGTTTTTTTACTGACAGACACAAATAGAGTATAATTGTAGAGCTATGTGCATGTGAAGTGACGGTGCAAGGGAGAAGGGTCATGTGCCAAGGAATTCAAAGCCGTGCGTCATGAGGGTCTGCGACTGACGCAGTGTGCATGTTCCTAAAAACTGCTTGGCCATGTAGCAGTGGTGGATAAGCTAATGTCCGATCATTTTCTCATGAATCCAGTTACTGACTACTGAAAGAGCACGGGTGCGTAAGCACGCATGAGCATGTGGCTTTGAAGTAGCCTACTTTACTGTCAAATAGGCTACTAAGCGAGTAATTCAAACAAGGAACGGCCTCTAGTTTTCACTCACTGCGTGTGTTTAAATCTAAATTATTTTAACTGATTTAAATCAGTGAGTTTTCTCTGTGTTTCAAAGTGAAAGTAAAACTAACTAAAGCCTACTGATCAAACGTGAATATCTCAAACCCGTCTCAAACTTGGATGGACATTAGACATTAGACTACAGCCACTAGAGGTCACCCCTGAGCTTAGTGCACGAACACCCCTTTCACACACACCACCAGGGGCAGTTAACAGTCTTCTAGGGGCAATTGACAGTTTTCATGCATTTTTGAACGGTGGGAAGGGACAAGAAATACACATTCATTGGACAATTATTTCGCACAGTTCAACCACCAAAAAAAGCTGCTAAGCCATTAGGCAAGGTTACATTCCATTTGCCGGTCACTTGATTATTCACAGTGGGTGGTGACAACTGAGCAACTAGACCTTTGTGTTTCTACATAATTGACCAGTAACTTGGCTATAATGCATTCCTATTTACCCGTAAGCTTCTGAAGTAATAGCAACAACACATTTAATACTTAGGCAATAGGGAAGATTATTCAAACATCATGGCAAGGGAGTCCATTAGTCATAATAAAAATGGATGTGTAGAGAAATGGCAACAACATTAAATCCAGCAGGGAACTTTTTCTCCTTCTACAACCACTCTGCCAATCATTGTTCACGGTTTCAAATATGGATTTTGTGAGAAGTTGAAGTATGTAGCCAATTTAGAATAAAATTTTAGAATTTTAATGGCATAGCTAAACATATGTCCTTCCATAAGCAGGACACAAAATAGTTGAGAGCATTGTTTCAAAATATGTAGGCCTATAGGCTACACCTACCTTTTATAGCTCTGGTTTCCTTTGTTTTGTTTACGCCCAGGTTGGTTGTGGTTTATGAACTGAAGTAAGTCTTAAGTCAGAGGTCAACAAGGGACACAGTATTGAGAAGGTAAAAGTTACAATATTGTCTGCTATAGGTCTATTCATATGATGTCAAAGACAGCGTAGAATCTTGTTCTATTAAACGGCCAGAAGTTTATTTCAGCTAAAACTTGACTTTTAGAATGATTAAAAACATGCAAATGGTTCCTTTCCCTGCCCTATTCGAGTCCCCTGTGTTACAGCTATTGCACGTGACAACACCACCATCTAGTGTTAATGGAGTTTATTGTAACCTTAGTGAAATTATGGATAGGCCTACAGTATAGGCCTTTTGACATTATAGATAGAAAATAATTAATTTGATTATCACTACAAATATGATTTACCAATTTATGTTTTCATTTGTATTTTGCACTACATTTTTTTCAGAATAGGGCTGTACAAACTGTTCATTGACAGAA
>JAVQKG010076552.1:0-12679 GCA_036025885.1 Hypseleotris bucephala
CTCCTCCCTATTTGTTGTGTGATTGACAGCTACTAACAAGGTGCTGTCAGCATACAATAAAGTCAAGGAGAGCTGCTGATAAGTGTTATGCAATGAGCTAGGTCAGGTAGGGTCCCATGTGAAGATACAACAGTGGAGGAGCATAAGTGGGCACCAATGAATTCATTTTATTCTGCCCACGCCGGCTTTCTCACATAGCATACCCAACCTCTTTATTATCAGGGTGAGAGTTTTATAATTAAGTCAGAATCCCACTTCAAGCATGTTGAATGTATTTATTTATTTGAGTTACTGCAAATAGGCCAATTATGAATGTTAATGAGTACAATGTGGTGATTTGTGGATGAAAGAGGAGATGAATGGGCTCAGAGGGTGTGCTGTAAAATAACATTAAATAATATTGACTTGACAAAATACCAGTAGACATATCCATAATTAAATGACATACCATAATTATTTGAGCTAATGTATTATTGAATGTGCTGTCATGTGTACTCAAAATCCACTGTGCAAATGTTTTCTGGCAATTTAAAATGTGGCTGCAGTTCAGCTCAGTTGGTGGAGCATATGGCCATAATCAGTGCTTACAATGCTTGCCCTGGCATTGTGAGTTCGAATCAAGCTCATAACAGTTTGCCCGAATGTCACTCCCTAGAAATTTCCTGTCAAATTAAACCAAAAAGGCCCCAAAGATACTTTAACTTGAAAAAAATACAGTTAAGTAAAATATCTTTCAAAATGATTAAATGTGTGTGTTTTTTTACCACTGTGAGAAGATGTGATAACTACCTAATTTCATAAGCTTCTAGTTTTATCTGGTTTAGTTCCATAAACCTGATGTCAACATCTGTCTGTCTGGGATTAGAAAGCAGAGACAGAAAGATGTGAGCAGCCTACAACTACTGATACAACTGTGAGTATATGCTGCCAAGATAATTAACTAATAACACATTCTGCCTAAAACATTTGCACAGCTCTAGATTTGGTTTTCTCCCAAGAAAGTATGCACCATGGATCTATTTTTCAAAAAGCTCATCTTCTCAAGTCAAGGCACATGATCTGCATTCTATTCCCAATCTCATCATATGTATAGAAATCCCAAAATGCACACATGCACATTTTATTATCAAAATTCTGCATGCTACTTTGAGTGTTTTTTTCAGTGTATGTCCAAATTCCCAGGTTTTGTAATATGTCATTGACCCTGCTCAAGGTATGACAAACTTTTCAAAGATTTAGAATAAAGAATTTATATGTAAAACTTCAAAATGTGTTGTTTTTGAAGTTGTGATGCAATGTTTTTTTGACTAATTTCTTCGCAGCACATTTTTCCTTCAGAGAAACAGCCCGCAGCGGTATGGTGCTGTGTGGCCTAATGACGGACACAATGGGCTGTAATCACATGAAACACAATGACACTGGCTCATAATGGATCGGGCCTGAGTCACATGTTACAAAATGTTCCTGGTGGTTCGCAAGCACAGAACAGACTGAGAGGCCCGCACTTATGTACGAGCCACGGCAAAAAAAATAATAACACTTCCCTTTAAAGGCTGTCTTTACCTTTAAGAGTGAATTGTATTTGTTGTATATAGCTGTATGTAGCTCTTGTCATTCTGTTTGTCCGTCTGTCTGTTCCTTCCAGAATTTTTTAGGAAGTAAGAATTGATTAGATTTTTGTTGTGATCCAAAACATCATCTGGATCCAGGATTTTTTCAAAGAGTGCCATTTAGCCCAGAGGCATGCCAATACAACTAAGGAGTTCCCTCACCCCATTCTTCACAGAAAGTAGCCATATGTAAACAAACCGAAACAGTGCAATAACATGTTATGAGATAATGTGCTGTGCCGATTTGAATTATTTTGAATTGAGGTCAAAGAGAATTTTGTCATTTTTTTCCCAAGGGGTGTCCAGTCCCACAGAAGATTCTGTTTAGAATCAAGTGTATAAACTGTAGGGTAAATGAGCCGCCATGGCAGAGGTCTGTGCATGCATCCTTCTGGTTGTCGATATGCTGCTTAAAGTGAACTGGCTACTTTATTATTTATATTTATTAAGACTTATTTAGCTGCTTGATTATTTAGTCCGTTTATTAAGTCACACACAGATGGTCAACACCAACCATATAGAAATTCAAACCAAGTATCAGAACAAAGTAAAAATATGAACTCTAGACAAATAGACATTTTTTGTATTTTAGAAATTACAGGGAGTTTTACATTTAGGGAGTTTTACATAGATGGATACAATTTCCACTGAATGGCAGTTCTGTAAGCCTAAATGCATTGTTGAAGCCAGAGGTCAGACTGGTTTGAGATCAGAGAAAGACATTAGCTTGGATAACATGTTACATCAAGGCCTGCAAAAAAACATCTCTGAAGAAGTCAGCCTACACCAGCACATTCACCTGTCATTATTGAAAAACCTTTCTTATCTTTATGCAGTATTTAACACAAAGACAATAATCTTCCCTGCAGTTGTTAACATGAGGTGACAGATTACTTAATGACTCCAAAGATAGAGACATTTTGTTTGCCCGTCATCTCGGTCTAACAGAAGCAGACAGGGGCATAAGTGCATCCTGAGACGGGGCGCACACAGGAGGACATGACCCACCACTGGAGTGCCCTTCTCAGCAGAGTGACTCACGGCTGTTAGCTGATTGTAGAGCGTGGACACAAGGGAAGAACAAATGTAAGTCTTTACACATACATAATACATGCTCTTCAGAAAGCCAGGAGATGTTTAGAGGTGAATACTAAAACACAAGTCTGCTGCAAAACACCAGCTAGGACAGCCATTAACTTCCTCAAGAAATACATCTATCAGAATTAAATTAGAGAGAGTGAGCATGTTTCACGGACAAATTATATTTATGTGAAATCAGGAAGTCACAAAACTGTCACATGATTTCTGCTATAACTTATGAATCTTGGACTGCATTCCTTCAAGTAATTTTCCTCAAATTGCAGTGGTGGTCATTCTGTATGTGGGACTATAGCCAGCTATTACGGGTTTTAGGCAGATTACACCCGCTTTTTAAAATAAAAAGTAAAATGGCAGGACAACAAGTTGGGAATGTGAGCATGTAATTAGGAAAGCTAATGTGCTATCTACACTACAGTATTGAACATACAGTATTATAATATGCTAGCTTACATTTACATTTTATAATATTAGCCTAATCAATTTTATTTTTTAAACCAGGAATGATCAAGTTCACAGAGATTGTGAATCAGCTGGCCGATCAAGCGAGCATAACTAATTGCAAACTTGAACTTTGACTGAAAACGTTCTCAGCTGTCTGCTTTAAATAGACAGAAGACATAAATGGTCCTTCACTGTCCAGTCACAGGCTGTTTTATCCTTACAGTGAGTCATATGCTTCATAATTTGCAGGTGGATGAAGTTATGCAACTTATACATAATTTAACAACACGATCTTTAGCACCCCCGTAAAACCAGGCGTGAATATTTTGTACCACACAAAACAATGACAAGGCATGTGACTGTACATCTGGGAGAGTTTGACACTAACCTTTCCCGGATCCCGGTTTTCCTGTCATGTCTAAGCTGCTGCAGATGGGACATCCTCTCACACTGAGAGGATGAATGACACATCGACCTTTACTGCTCACTGGCCCCTGTGGTGACTGAGTTCACAAATAGATGGGATGTCCTATAATAAATCCTATTGACTGCTGCTAGGTGGTATGGGACTGTCCATATTTATTGTCAATGCTGAATGATTGGTGGCTGCAAGAGGGGAAAAGTCTTGTAGTATTTGCAACTTACTGGCCACTTTATTAGGTATAGATTTTAACTAATAAAGTGTCAGCTGGTGTGGTCTCTTGCTGCTGTAGTCCACTAGCTTCATGATTAGTTATCTTGTGCGTTCAGAGATAGTCTTATGTAGCCCTTGAGTTATCGGAGCTGATGTTACCTGTTCTGACATCAACAAAGTGTTTTTATTTCACAGAACTGCTCCAAAATGGATGTTGTATTCTTTTCATAAAACCCTTTTCTGTAGCTGGCAGAGGTTAGGGGACTGTGGGTTCAATCCTCAGGCCAGCAATCTCTCTGAGGGGAGTCTACATGACCTCCCAGTGTTATGGTGAGTTCTCTCCGGGTACTCCGGCTTCCTCCCATAGCCTAAAGACATGCATGTGTGAGAGATTTGATGACTATTGAATGAATGTGAGAGTGAATGGTCATCTGTCTGTGCATGGCTCAGTGTCAGTCTAGTGACTTGTCCAGGGTGTCCCCACCTAAGGCCCATAGTTACCACGAAAGACTCCAGGCACCCACGACCCAAGAGGAAAAAGTGGTAGAAGATGATGAATATTTGCATTACTAAATCCATTGGCTTGATGTAATGCATCAAGCCAATGGATTTAGTAACGACTGATAATAATCTGAACACGTAGGTTTACCTAATAAAATGGCCATTATTGTGTGCCATTTATTTTTTATTTTAAGTATTTATCTTAAAATAATAATACATCTTTTTAAGGGATAGCATATGTGCATTCAAAATGGTTTGCCCGTGGCGTACATGTTGACCTTAAACTCATGTCCTGACGAAACAGACTTCTGCCCCTGCTTAGATAACTTGCCCTGAATGAGTGTTCGTATTTTGGAGGGAACATTGTTCTGATAGGTCCCGCTGAGTGCTGACTGGCTAAATGCAACTCAAGTACAGTCATGGTTTCAAAGTCCTTCTCGACTATAAAAAGAATTTCATTGTGTGGGTAAGATAATTACAGTGTATACTTTTGATTTGAAATAATGAAAAAATATAAGGGGTCATGCTGTTTTCACTTTCTTTTTCAAACACAGGTACAACATGCTCTTATAATTGAAGCATTTGTACCATAGCACTCTTTATTGACACAATGTCCACTTCATCTAATCAATAACTAAATCTTGTGAAATAATAATTGACTGTTCAAGACTAAATCCATTTTACACTATTTTCATTAATGTTCTTCTTACACATACGAATTTGCAAGTGACTGGAGGATATATGAATAAAAATACAGACCTTAGGTGTGATTGCAGAGCTGGAAAAGACTGACAGACAACCATTGACTAACATCCATTCACTAAAAGGGGATTTTAAGGTCAATTTAAATGTGCATGGCTTTTGGGTTTACGGAAATTGGCTAGAAAAAAGATGAAGCATTATAGCAATTTGAGTCCACGTTCAGATGTGGTTTAGACCTGGTTTAGTATGGAGGACCCTGAGGTGTTTTAGTCCTGGACTGGATTACATCTGATTTAGCTCCATCTAGGTCTTATTTAGTTCTGGTTTAGACGTGGGCAACATTTAGTTGGGGTTTAGAGCTGTTCTGTTCCCCCTCCACCTCCAGGCCCTAGTTATGTTTGACTGGCTCCATTCAAGGGATTCATCAAGGGTTGTGGAAGACCATCTTGAATCAGACAAAGACAAAACATGAAGCAACAGAAGAGTGGCACTTTGTTACAAGTCCAAGCAAAGTTAATAGTGAGTCGTTGTATAGTCTACGTCTGAGCCTATTTGTGTAAGATATTTTGTCTAAATTTGTTGTTTTCAATAATAAGGAGGGCATAATTAGTCGTAGGCGTGATTGCTTTAGTTAGCATGTTATTTTAGTCCACTTTCCGCACTAGTTTTGACTCCTGTGTCCCAGAATAACTTACACTTAGTCGTCTTGCACCTGCAGTTTTCCCCACCGCCCCGTGCCGCCCACTCTCACCTGCTGCTACCCATTCACACACACATACAAACACACACACACACACATACACAAGCACACACACAGCAGAGGGCATAACATTGTGGTGTTTTAGATTCAAATCAAGACTTCCTGTATTTAAAACAACTCCTTCTTGATCTATTTATGGTATTTGTGATTCTCAGGGGCTTTTTGACTCACAAATTATCAAGGCTATTTCTTACCTCTATTACATGACACATATTACAGACACTTCCTGCTTTCTTTTGTGAAGTTCATTTTTAAGCTCCAGAGGTTGAAATTTTCATTACATAGTTAAACTATTTCAGGAAGATTCCCCACTCATCTCATCAATGCAAATTAGCAATAGGTTTTATAAGGTTTGATCTGATTTCACTGTGTGGAAGTTTCAGGACCAACAAAGTTTTTAAGGTTTTAGCAAGATTTTAACTGGTTAGGGTTAGGGCCAGGGCCATGGTTAGGATGCTATAGGTTAGGATGAATGGTCGCTGGAACAACAAAACTAGAATGTAGGTCCTGGAACATTAGCAATACAGTGAAATCAGATTGACCGTTTTATAAGAGCTAAAAAGAGGGTCGATCATGCTAAAAAAAAAAGGTCAAATAATTAAACAGATAAAAACACAATATTCAATTTATGAGATATAAGATGCGCTCCCACTAACATGTACCAAATAAATGCAAGCTCGTACTGTAAACAAAACAAAATCACAACCTTGTACAGTGAGAAAAAGCATTTAGAGAATAATTGCTGTTAACTGAGGAATGTCAAAGAAGGACACACACATACACCCAGACAGGACAGATGGGAGTCTGGAAGATCCCCCACTCGTCTCATCAATGTAAACGAGCACTAGGTTTTGTAAGAGAGAGAAGGACCAGTGACATAACACAGACAAGAGGGTCAATCAGACCCACAGGTAAGAGGGCCGAGGAGTCATTACTGTAACTTCATGATTAATAAGAGATGACTTAAGCTCCTCATTCACTAAATACAGTTATCATTCAGTCTGTACAGTTTACTTAACACATACGCACTTATTATAAAAGAAATACAATCTTCCTATAGTGTTTTGTACGTATATGCTTTTGGACATTGTTAGTAAACAGTGCAATGATGATGAACTGCTGCTTCAGTTTACATAGACATAGAAGAACTGATGTTTCACAAGCAGGTAATCTTTAATCTGAAATTGATATTAAGTGCATGATCATGAAGTCTAAAATATCAAAATCAACTAAGCTCTTTGAAAACCTGACTTATCAGTAGTATTAGAGACTCGTTCAGTACACACTTGAAACTTGTAATATAAGATGCACTCACACTAACAACACGTACCAAACGAATGCAAGCTCATACTGTGAAACTAAATACAAAATCACGGCCTGATGAGAAAGAGCATTTGCAAAATAATAGCTGGAAGGAAACCTCACAGGAAAACTCACACATTCACCCAAAGAGGACAGATAGCAATAAACAGGAACATGTTTTATATGGTGGAAACATTGAGGAAACAGAGCTGAGAATGGGAATACCTACTTCTGATCTTTATGTTTGTGCTAATCTTTATGTTTGACTGAAGTATGCATGCAAGCTGTGGAGCCATGGCTGGAATGAGAGAAAAAACAAATTCAATGTTTTGTGGCACATATAGACTTTGAAAATATATAGTCTCTGACACTCACTGGCCAATTTAATAGGTAGACTTTGTACCTAATAAATTGGCCCTTGGTGTGGTCTTTCCATTTTTTTTTAAACCCAAAGCAAAGCTACATGTGAAAATCCCAGGAGATTGTCAATTTATGAAATATTCACAATGGTCCATCTGCAACAGCCACACAACATAAGTTAATTTTGTCTACATTCTAATTGAACCCATCTAGATAGAACATATGAATAAGTCCTATTTAGGTCGTAAAGCAGGTAAAGGGTCTACCTAATTAAGTGGCCAGTGTACATAATACAAGGCTGAGTAAAAATGATTCCAAGGTAAGGTGAAAAATATTAACCTTGCACTGCAAGCTGGATTTTTGCGAGGTTTGTAGTTTCTGAAGAGCAGAGGGCTACACATCGATCTGGATTTTGCCAGGTTTGAAAAATATTATAAAGTATTAAAACTATCCTTAGGACCAAGCTTGATCTTAAGGCTAGTCCAGCAACAATAACTGAATCTCAAATAATCTAATCAAATAATATAATACCTGCATATATTTCAATGCTTGCACTTCAGAACAGATCCTATGTTTGTTTTTTTCATAAATATAATGTAGTTACCTAACCCCATACTTATATCACAGTCACAGCATGTGAATTTCTGTATTTCATTTGTGATTCATGATTCATCCAGCTCCTTTATTGTCTGCAAAACCTACACCAACACACAGTACAAACCAGAGATTAACAAATGCTGAGACAGTGTGTTCAGAGAATTAATGACACTGCTATTTTACAAGATGATCTTTATAAAATGCCACTCAAGGAGAAATTTATCATGCTTCTTCAATTCATTGTTTTGTTTTAAAAGGGCTGTTGAGACAGTTTCTCCCACCAGCCTGTCAGCGGGTTGGCAGGATGTCCCCATGGGAAAACCATTGCAGAGTCAAAATATATGCAAAGAGCTCAGGTGCAACAAATGATAGATTAAATTAACTCACCCCCACTCAGGAAACGAAATGCTATCTCCAGGCAGTCAAATGAACGAGGCAGTGCTGTGGTCATGACTGGACTATCCAAGACCACAGTAGTCTGAGATCTAAAGAATCTAAAGAGAACTGAGACCAAAGTAGACCAAGACTTTTAGGGTCTGTGACAAAGTCAAGACACATCGAGACCACTTCAAAAACACAGATTAAAGCTAAATAAACATCATGGCACAAAATATGATGGTAATTTGAACTAATATTTTGACAATTAATTTGAAAATATGTTTAAAATAATATTACAAAAAGTATAATATTATAAAACATATTAATATAGTTTAATAAATATATAAATATGTAAAATATTAATTTGTAGAAACTGCATACAACACTGCTATGTCCGAGACTGTGACAAGAGCAATTAAATTGGTCTTAAAACTGACTCAAGACAAAGACCAAAGTTTTTTCAGATGAAGTGAAGAGAGAGAATGAAGCATACAATCTCACAGTAAGACTTGGAAAGATTTTAATAACAACTGGTACAAAATTACAAAAGCCTATTAGAACCTTAATAAAGCACTTGTAATTTTCTTCTCATCTGACATTTAAAGTATGTAAATTACAACATTTACAAAAAAATCCTTAATCATTTAGTTCAATATTCTGAGAGCAAAAGTAGTCTACCATCGATTTTGTGCCAACTTAAGTAGGTCATTGTAAAACCTTAATGTGACCTTAATGAAGAGAGATCAAAAAAGAAAATTTAAACAGTGCTTCTCAAACTGTGGGACAGGGTCACTTGAGGTAAACTATTTTTATGTGTTTGCTCAAGTTTTGACTAATTAAAATTGGAGCTTGTTGTTTATGTTTAAGTCGAGCTGATATGAATTTTATTTATGAACCCCTGTACAGTTTAATCTTGGTTTAGTCCTGGTTTCGAACAAATTGTTCTCGCTGTAATTAAGACTTGGTATTGCCCTGATTTAGTCCTGATTTGAGAAAGGTCATGATTTAGTTTGGCCCCTGTTTCGTCTTCACCAAGTGGTAAATTTTTCTGCATTTCTCCATATTTGAATCCTACATTTATACCTAACTCATTCTTGAGAATCGGGACAAATCACAAGATCTTTTCTCGTAATTACGACTTCTTTTCTCGTAATTATGAGATCTTTTTTGTAATTACAAGATAAACAATAAAATGTTAGTGAGTACAATGCTCTTCCGTAAAATACATTTTTATAATAATAAAATTTAAAATTTGAGTTTGAAAATGACGATTTTAAGAAGTTAGAATTTTCAAATTCATGTAAAAACATAATTTAAGCTTACACGTTGCATTTTTTTACATAATAGAATAACCAAACCCTAGAACAACATATTTTAAAACCTTAGATTGATTAGAACCTGTTGATTAGAACCTGTTCCTTTTTATGGTTGTATAGTTACGACCTTACACTACAGAAATATATACCTCTAATGAATATAATATGAGTTTTTAAAAAAAGAATTTTGAAACCTGTTTTGTCTCAACTCTCAAGAATCAGTGAGCAAATATTGCATAATTTCCAGTATACAGTGTAATATAGTCATACGCTTTCTTAAGTCAGTCTACATTATGCCTTTGATAGGATTGATACAGGGAAATAAGTACAGGCCTCATACAAGGGCATTCATTATTTGCTGTGTGATTCACCAATGAAAACCCATTAACTGTCCAGCTAGAAGTGGATTGACTGACCTCCGTTCTCCAAGCTAATGATGATGTTCTATAGATTAACATCAACAGCCTCTATAGCCTTATTAAATGCTCTAGGGCTGTCCAACGTATTAATAATCACAAAGATTGAGAAATTTGGCACAAGTCAAGGTAACTTTAATACTGTGACACTATTAGTTTTAAAAGATCTGTCAGTCAGCTGGTGTCACGCTCGCTGGGCCGCTGGACAGCTCCAAAAAAGAGACAGATTTGATGAAAGACATAATTGAATCACAAAAAGGCCTACGATTTCAGTGTGTTGGCTAGTGAGAGAAAAAAAAAATCTTATTCCGAGCTAATCTGTCAGACAAACCCACAGTCGAAAATCTGTGCCTTCTATTGTGGCTAAAGAATTTCATTAGAATCATAATCAGGGTATGCTAATCTACCGCCACTGCTGCTGTGTTGAAATGGTGAGTCAGAATGGTTATTTGGATGTCTGGTTTCCGACAATGCCGCAGTTTGTAGAATAGAAAGCTAGACATATTTCATTGAGATGTCACACGGGATACTGGCTAAGACATGGACTCAATTGAAGAGAGCTGTTAGTAGTATTAATGTATTCTGCAAAAATGAGCTATTCAAGTGTCCAGACAATGGTATTATATTTAGGCTTGTCCATCACTTCTCATTATTCAGAAATGTAATGTCAGTAAATGTATAATAGAGCACTCACTCATCTGAGATCTGGAAGCACATTTTAAAAACACCTTTGGATGGAAATTTAAGTTTGGCTACATGATTGAGTTAGGCTGTATAATAATTATACATCGATTTTATATAGCGCTTTTCACAACTACTCAAAGACGCTTTACAATTACATTATTCATTCACTCCACAAACACACCCGGTGGCGGTAAGCTACTTGTGTAGCCACAACTGCCCTGGGGCACACTGACAGAGGCGTGGCTGCCAGTTTGCGCTTTTTCGAGTTTCACCTGTATAGTCTCCAAGCTGAAACATCTCACTAGTGGCAACAAAAATGGCCACTCAGAAATTCTCCTTCCATACGCTACCATTTCTTTTTTTTTTTTTTCAATAATCAGTTTTCCTCACAGCGTCAAACGAATAAATACTTGTCAAACAGCCACACACGCACAGCTCTGGTTCCCTTTACACATGCCTTAAACACTTCCATGTTGGTCAGGATTGGCAGTATCCACAAAGCGCCTGGGCTAATTGAGATCACTGAGTGAGAAGGCTCTAATTACCTGAGCATGGAGTGACACATGAAGCGACCCAGGAACAGTGCACCCTCGGGGGCCGCTAAGATCCGCGTACCACCCCGGGGACGGAGGTGGGCCGGAGCTGAGAAACTGCAGCTTTAATTAAGAAACATCAAGCTGTGAGCGGAGTGTGTCACCAACATGGTAAAGAGTGAAAGTAAAAGTGATGTGTTAAAAATCAAACTTTGAATTGCTTTCCTAATTCTTCTCCTTTATCTATCACAGTCTCACACAAACCAGGAAGTATGTACACAAGCCAGAAGGTGTGAGAATAGCATAGGAGATATCTGGAAAAAAACTTTGAATAAACTGTGGATTTTGCAATAAAACAATTGCTCCTTCACATTGATAGATTCTGGTAGCAAGATGAAGGATAGCAACCAATCAGAGTGCTCCTGTCCTGTGAAAGCTTGTGATTGGTTAAACATTTCTTTCCCTCGCTCAAAAACAAAAACCCTTGTAATACAACCCACAGGTGACCTCAAAGTCACATTTTTTTCTCAATTGACTTTTGTTATGCTACTAAGAACTAAAAACTAAATACTTTGCCAAAATACAAGGGGAAAAATCAGGTAGTGCAGCTTTAATTGTATGGTAATCCTGTAAGTTGTGGCGGTGGTTCAAGTGGTAAAGCACGTTGTTTGCCATTTGAAAGGTTAGTAGTTCAATTCCTGGATGTATTTGTTCATTATGATGGTGTTTTTGGTGATCAGAGATCTTTTGGTGGCAGTATTTGCTTAAAGGCAGCAGAGGCTGGACAAGTACTTACTTCAATGAATGTGTGATTGTGGTGTGAATGAATAAAATAAAATTATTATTAGGTTTTTGTATGTTTAAATGTATATGATGAGATTTTTATTTGGCATTTTTACATAACAATAGCTGTATGTCATTGAAAATAATCTATTAATGAAGTATCAATACAGCCTGGATTACTGCACTACTGTATTGCATTTGAAAATGTAGAAGTCATTTTTACTCATTTCTAAGCTAAGCACACTCTGCATTCAAATGTAATGAATATTTATATTTATAATATTTCATACATTCTACATTTATTAAATTAACCTTAATCTTGGGGGTCAAGAGCAGTGCTGCGCTGTGTCAAACTAATTATTCCATAACCAAGAGAAGTAAAACACTACATACATTAAATAACATTACAACCTTGGATCTAGGAAGATGTATATATCATTTTCACTACAAGCTATTCATGTTTAGTAGATTTTTCATAAAAAGATTAAATGCACTTTGTTTGATTAATTGGTGGCACTTTACATTACAGCTCTGTAATAATGTGGTAATAGTGTGTTAATA
>JAVQKG010076560.1:0-11249 GCA_036025885.1 Hypseleotris bucephala
TGATTTTAATTCTAATAAAATCCTGATATTACCCTACATTTTTATATTTATATAATTCTGTACACATAAAGTACACATAGTTCCTATAGTTTAGTAGACCCTGTTGCATGTCAGAGTACACACTTAAAACATATGTGACAAGTGATGGTGCATGGATGGAGGGGGAGTGTATGGTGTCAGCAGTGGGATCTGTGTGTAATCTGCGGAAGATGCATGCAATTTACCACCACACCACTTTATTGAGAAGGCCCCTAATTGCGAGTGATGCTGAGAACACACAGAGATGCTGCGAAAGCAGGAAGGAGTGTCAGATGTCAGCCATGTTCGGGTGTATGGTTCCTACAACATGGGCTTGTTTAAACTGGTAATGACATTAAGCCTGAAGACTGTATCTGCAGAAGACCATTCTCTTTATTTCCTTTGAGTGCTCTGTGTACTTACAAAGGTACAATATATAGATGACAATGAACAAAATGCCCATATTTCAATCTCCTGCCATATTGTTCAGATTGGAGCGGAAAATAGCCATATGAATTCAAAACCAACCATAGAAAATAAGACTAAGGCAGGAAAAAACCTCTGTTCACTTGTTGAGAAGGAGCATTTAACAAAGCAAGATGATGTGAGGTAACTCTTGTGACCTAGCACACTATTCCTACTTTAAAGGGCTCGCAACCTTCACCTGAACATTGTGTGGGGCCATCTCATCGGGAAAGCGTCCCGTCCACAAACACCCACATAACCCTTACCCTTTCAATTCAAATCTCTTTAGAATATTGGTCTATTCTTCTGGTATTCCTTCATTATGCACTTGTCCTTCTCTTGTGTTCACATCAACTATGTCCCCTCAACATAACACAGTCACTCTGCCTTGGACATTTGCTTCAAACCAACTTGAGTAAACACAAAGATGGAAGGGATATAAAGGTATCAAAGGCAGACCCCCCCACACACGCCACCCACCCACCAAGAAAAGGCCTGACCTTGTACAAGCAAGATACCACTATCACTTAGAGAGATGGGGAGGTAATTGCTCAAAAATAGGACCCATCTGTTTGTGCCGTGTGGAATATATTGTGCCATATGTGGAGCGCAGTAAAAGGCAACTTAATTTTTGCAGTTTTAAGGCTAAACACACTAGAACCGATGGGCTGTCGTATAGTATTGAAGTTATATAGATTAAAGGAAATATTGTACTTTGTTCCCACTAAAGACATGACAGAGGCCTTTTGAAGATTATTTTGTTCAATGTATGTTTTGTACACAGTTCATCCTGCTTCAGAGATGTACACAAAAGCACCTTTTATGTGAAGAAAATACTGCACTACAGCAACCGGTTTCCACACTTCCACAACTCACCTTTTATTTATATATTCCTGTCAGATGTCGAGAACAGATACCAGATAATGTACCATCTAATGTACCAAATAATACAATATGACATTCAGTTATTTCTACAATTGTCTTCTATCAAAAACATTACATTTTTCTGCTGATTTTCATTTTTTCTGCCCTGGCTTCGTTGAGGTAAATGTGACATGTAGATTGATTTAACTACTGAGCGCTACTGTAAGTGAATCAGCGAGACAGTAAGTGTGGGAGCTCCATGCAAATCACCTTTTAAAGTAACGCTGTAAATCACTGTGAAAGACGATAGCACACACAGCAGCACATGTACTATTCAAATGTGATTGTGCAAGTCATAAACCATAGCCTGTACTCATTCAATGAAGACAACTCATTACATGATTATCGCATTTTACAGTGTAGAAAAGCAATAAAATAACTTGATACATAGCTTTACACCGCGGTTTAGCTATCCAATATACTGTTGCATATAAATACATATATACAAATATTGTTTGTTTTTACCCTTAAACTGTGATTCTGGTGAATAAAGATTTTATATATTTTATAAAATAACTTCCACTTTATATGTCCCTTTGACCACAGCTGTAATATGTACAGCTTTTTTACAGCATAGATCCATAAGCGTTAAAATATGAATAAATAAAAAATAAACAAACTATAACTTCAGAATTTAATCAAATACAGTGATCTGATTTTTTTTGCCGTATTGCCTGGCCCTAATTGTTATGATTACTGTGTCATTTTTCCCTAAAATAAATCAGTCCAAGCAAAGAATTTGTGTCTGTAACTACTTCATTCTCTAGGATAAATAATCTATATTGACAAGAGGGCATGCTTTGAATTATGGAGTGAAATCAGCAACTATAGCCTCTTAGTCTTTCATAACCCTTCTTTGAAATTTGTGCCTCAAATCTATTCCATTTCCAAATGACTGCTAACTCTGGAGTGCACTGTAGGTCAAGCAGCCAGATTGAAGCCAGGCTGTCTGGTTAGTGTTCGCAGGAAATTTTTTATTTAACATTGCTGCTCTACCCCACAACCTCCCCAAACTCACATTTTTGTCTTGTGCAACACTCCACTAAACTATATATCAGGGATAGTACACACACAATAGTTGTAATTACTTTGTTGAATGGTGATAAAAGTGGCTTTGGGGAGAAATTTTAAGTGTGAAGCTGCAGACCGCAAAATAATCAGAGAAGTCCTTCAGCAAAGCAACCACTTCTGAACACAAACATTTCTAAAGGCAAGGTTACAGGTGCAGCCATGTTCAAAAAAGAGGTATGTGAAGCAAAAAAGGTACACAACTTGGAAAATATTTGACTTATTCTGAAACTGTATTTGGATTTCATTTTTCCAATTAAAAAATACTGCACATTTGGTGACCTTCCTTGTTCATTTTAACAGAGTGCAAATTGGTTGGGCTTTTTGGCGAAGCAAGGTCAATGGAGCATTTAAAATGGCATGAAATTAAATGACATATTACTTTGTGTAGAGCCAAAAACAAGATCACATTTTCTGAATGGCGACAAAGCCTAGAGCCAACAACTGCTTCAACATTAGGTCCTTCTGCAGCCCTGACAGAAGAATTCAAAACTCTCTACAACCATTGCTAAAAAAAATAAAACTGTATTTAAAAAAACAGTTTTAGTTTTAAAGCTACAGTATTAGTTATTTAAAAACTGAGCTTTCATGTGTAATATAATCAATTATCGCAGTATCGCTATATCGTGATCTTTCATGAGCCATGTATCACTATGTCATATTGAATTGGGAGGTGACCTGTGATTTCCAGCCCTAATAGTACATATGCCAACGTATGCCAAAATACAAGAAACTGATATCAATCAACCAAGTCTTGTTCAATGTACAAGTGACTCTAATGGCCTGATGAAGCTTACAAGCAGATATTTAAGCCTATCTAAGAAAGTTGCCAGTAAGTCTACAAATTATTACAAATATTTATATTTTCAACCATTCAGAAAGTGTTTTGTAACTGTGTTGAAGTCATAGCTCACCTGTAGTTCCTTCTTCATCTTTCTGTGGGCCTGGGGCACTGCTGCAGGAGGATACAATGTTGGTCTCCTCCTCTTGGCTCGGGCTGGTACCAAGCGGGAAACTGATGGGGCGAGAACTGGTAGTAGACGGTCTAGAGCTGGCACAGTTCTGTCAGAAATAACAAGATAATGAGAAGATGAGAAAACTGCCAACGCAAAAACTAAAAAAAAATATTTAATCTTGAAATAATTTTGAGAATTTTTATTTGAACTACATGACTTAAAACATACTCCCACAAATAGGTGGCTCTTAATTTCCTACTGAGTGAATATGATGTTTTGTTGTTTGTTAGCACATGTCTGTTCGTCATTCCTGCAACTAACTGTCTGATGTCTAACCTTTCTCGAGTCCATAGATGCAGGGAGATGACAGAAGATTAAATAATGATACAACTCCTTGCTGTAAATATATTTTCAAAACTTAAATCAAGGTAAAATGTAAAAAATAAAACTAACTAATCAATTGCCAATTCATATCTGTATTTCAGAGGTGTCAGGGGCTGAGATCTCAACAGTCTATGACGCAGGGCCTGTTTTTTATTTGGGTCTGACAGCTTTATTTCACAAAGCAATCTGGCAGTGTGTGTACAAGAGGGAGGTCAGGGCGGGTCAAGATATACTTTGGTATCAAGCCGACAGCAGCCTACACCAGTCCAAATGACTGTCTATCTGGGTGTGAGTGTTAAAATACCATCTCCCTGAGGTTTGTAAAGCTCTGTGTGTGACCTATGCTTATGTTGTGTTCTACTAAAAAGAAAAGGTCTAAAGAGGTCAACAGAAGTGTGAAATTAAAAAAGGTGATTGTGTGTTTAGAGGAATTTATGTAAGAGAGAGGGTCAAGGTCAGAGTAGCAACTTATAAATGTGAAGCAAGCAGAGTATTATAATATTTATCTGTATATTAAAACATAATGAATGCTTACTTGGTGTAATGTCTGTATAACTGTACTTCTAGTACAGTTACTAGTAGTTTTATTGATTGATGATTGATTTGAACAATCATGTTCCGTGCGCCTTGATTTCATCATTTTATTTTTAGCTTTGCGTTTTTGTCTGTCAGACCAACACATAGAGTAGATTTTTAACTTTGTAGTTTTTAAATTGAGTACTATTATTTTGAAGAACAACTCCATCTGGTTATTGTTTCTTAAACTTAGAAGCTTTGAATATTTTTTTAATCAAATATTGAAATGCCTAAACACTTCCATGTATAGCAATAAGACCTTTATAAATGTACCACTCTAAAAACATAAAAGTATTGTAGTTGCAATGAATTATCCCACAGCAATAGGCCTTCAGTGGGAGCAAATGATATCAGATATAAACTCCTCTATCTGCGACGTTCGCCATTCGTCTTCAAATGACCCCATATGTAGTAACACCACCAAAGCCTCTTTATCCCAGACCCGCGATAGGCCCCATACCCAATCCTATGTTTTACAACAAGGGGGAGATATAGGGGCATGTGCGGTCATCTAGAGCCAAATGTCTCCTATCTAACCAAAGGACAGGTAGATACAGTATTTCAAGCAGGATTTATGGCAAAAAATAGCATTAGCTAAAAACCGTCAAGGCGGCAGTGATGGCTAAAAAATGCATTCTTGTGGCGGAACCCGGTAAGATTGGAAAATTGCGAGAGGGAAGCAGTAAAAATGATGGTAGGATGTTTGAAGGCGGGGGTCTACACTGATAACATGGGCAGCCAATATATCACCGCTGCACCTGGTCACATGGGGCCCCTGTTCTCCCAAATCACAACCCTTCAATTTATTTATTTATTTTATATTTCCCCAACACTGTCCATATCAGAGGTTGGAGGTCAAAGCGGAAGCATGGGGGACCCTGAAAGAGAAAAAATTAATCTGTGGTTAGCAATAGCTTTAAGGGGGGTGGGGCAAATTGGGAGACACGTGTATGGGTCAGGGGGGCAGAGGAGGGACGGGTATGGGACAAAGTGTTGCTGGCCATAAAGCGTGACACAACATCCTGGAACGGGACTATGGTGTTAATGCGATCGCTCAGAGAGGAAAGCAATGGTTGTGTATGGGCCTATATAATGTGTGTGTGTGGAGCAGACCTCTGCCAAGGCAGTAGTTAAAAAAAAAATCCTGTAACCAGACCTTGATCTGAATGCCCTTTAAAATCTAATAACTTGTTTCTCGTCTCATTCCCGATGTTCCTTGAAAATTTCACTCAAATCCGCTCAGTAATTTTTGAGTTAAGACACTTGCAGATGGACGGACTGACAGGCGGATGCCACCACGTTTTACGATTAACTTCTTTATTTATTCTTTGACGCACTGATGGAGGAAAGACAACTTTGTAGCCACACTTGCCATGGGACAGACTGACAGAGAAGTGGAAGCCAGAAATTGCACCTACAGCCTCTGGAACACATAGGTACATGGGGTGTTTTGCACAAGGACACAGACAGCATGTAATGGAGTGGGAATCGGACGACCAACTTTATAGGATTTTCTCTCAAAGTGGTCTTGATGTGACTTGGCCTCGAGATCTAAAACTCTTGGTCCACTTTGGTCTCATACTAGTCAGTCAGTCGTATGTATCTTGCCTACAACACAACATGCTGGTCTTTAAAATGAACACACACACTTATAGCACCACTGCAGCCAAACAAGGTATAAATACTGGCCTGACACTTTAATGTCTGGGAACGGCTTGCCTGGGATTAGAAACTTGTAACCCACCACGGGGGCTTGACATTGCGAGGATGAAGGTGCAGCGAAGGGCCAGTTGCAAAGACGAGAGGAGGAGGGGGGTATCAGGGGTGGTGGGCTATTACGAAGAGTCTATGTTTGATGAATACTGGCATCTAACATGGACTGTCGGTTTAAGAGGGAAGAGTGTGTGCAATGTTATTTTGTGGCCATTTTTATAGGCTTTTTGGTGGAGGTGGAAATTTTCAGTAAAAAGAGAAAGGCTGTTGTAGTATGGTTTGAAAGACTATAAAGACATGGGAAAGATTACGTACTGAAAAATTGAGTGCTCTTCTCCTCTCCTTTATCCGGTTGACTGTGCTCCGTACCTGAGCGAGACAGAGGGAGAAAAAGTAAGTCTATGTAACAACGAGTTCAATTCAACTTGCAGATTACATATGGAATAAATTGTTCATTTCAAAACATGTAAAAGGAAGAAGAATTGTCAATAAAATCATGCAAACAAAAACAAATACAATTTTGATTTTCAAGAGGAGTGGGAAAAAGTGGTGTACAATATATTGTGAATTTTTTTTAACTCTCGATCTGGGGGCAATTTAAAGAATGTCAAGCAGCTTTGCCTACCAATACAGAAAATAAAAATATAGAGATAATATAATGATTCAAAACTAAATCCAATCAAACTGCTTTTGTGCACTTGCTACAGTTTGAGAAGAGGCTGTTGTTGTGTGTCCCAGTGCCTAATGACACTTGAAAGTGACACATAGAGCCTGAAAACTAAGAAGATGGTTTCAAACCATCATCTGTCAATACTGAGCGCCGTGACCAACAAATGGAGGTATTGGGGGAGAAGAGGCCGGCCTAGCAGAACAGATTACATTTTACTCTGGATAGAACGGCGAGCGGTATGCCTTCATTCAACACATACTATACAATTGAATGTGTAGAGAGAGGTCAATTTGATCTACTTTTCATTCAAATATAATTTTATTTTGAAATAAAAATATATAGTTTTCTTTATCACTATCTTCAGTTAAATTTGTATGTATTATACATCCGGACAATTATTAACCTTCAAAGTAAATAGGAAACTAAATGAAGTTTTTATTATTTCACAATGTAGTATGCTGTATGCAATTCCAAATTCTGGTCCTGTTGGTCAAGTCCTCTACCAATACACAGTATATAATCATTTATAATACAGTATTAGACTATTCATAGATATGTTGCTTTATATTTAATGTTTTTGCTAGATCAATGTGACCAATTTGTACCCATTTTTTCTCATTGACAATAAAAAAAACTACATATGAAATTGCTGGTTTTAAACTGGCTGATTTAAACTGATATAGAGAATATAGAAATGCCACAATTGTGCAGTAATTTTTTTATTTCCCCCCAAAAAAATCCAAACAAAAATTTTGAATGACGCAGGTGTCACTATTGAAACCTGTTGTTGTGATCAGTTGTCATCTCTCGGTTTGTTTTTTGAGCCCATCCCACCGCGTTAGTGAATATGCATTATGGCTTATGGCTTCATTAAGTCACGATGTAATATATTATGTCACAGGGCAGAACACAAACACAGCAGAGGCAGCATGAGACTAATTTACATAAAGGTCACATTATAAAAGGGGCCACACGTGTTGTGACAGGACAAAATTTACCGCATCGTGTTTCCAAAATCCATCTTTATCAATGCAAGATCCAACCCAGGCCTTCTTCACACTGGTCTTAATGTTATTTAATAGAAGAAAATACGTTCTGGGGATTTCACTGATATCAAAAGCGGCCTGCGTGCTGAGGCAATTACATGACACAAGTTAATTAATCATTTGACAATGAGGGGAAGGGCATTGTTTTAGATGATTGTTATGTGTTTAAGGGCTTTTGTGTGTACTCAAGGTTTCAAAATGATGCAACGCGTGGTTCCCCATGTAAATCGGCGCTCGGAGATTACCATATGAAAGCAGCGCACCCGACAACACCTGCCGACATCCTTGGAGCTGATGGAAATAAAAGGTCATCAAAGCGTGGGATTACAAGGTGACCACCAAGGAAAAAGCTAATTGCAATGAATAATGGAGAGCTATTGTCTGGTAATTAGCAATTAAAACAAGCATCTTGGGTTTAATAGTAGTGGAGGCAGTTTGTCTTTCACACTATATCGGTAATTATGGAGACAGGAATCCATTCTTGCTAAATGAGCATTGCTAGTTTGGACAGTGCCTAGTGCAACAGCTTTCTTTAGCATATCAAAGTGAAATGAGCATATTCTGGATAAATTATACATAATTAATAAACAAAGGCCTTTCTCTTTATAAGGTACTTTTTCAATACCCACCACAATGGAAAAGTTGTAAAAAAAAAATAAAATAAAATACAGTATTAAACATAAATGATTAGATATTAGCTTCTTCTACATTATGTGTGTATAAAAAGTTGAATAAAAAGTATATAAAAAACACATTATCATTTTTATTTTAATATCTACGTAATTGCTTTACAATAATCAAATATATAATACAATTTTAATCACATAATCACATTTTATCAGACATTTTACATAGCTGAATAAGTTAAATTAGTTTCGAGTCCTCATAATTTTCCTGTTTACATCCAGAAATGTTCTCATTATGAAACAAAAGCCATATTTGACCAAGAGTGATTTCCATGGGTTGAATCTCATCCATTTAATCTCTCCACCCCCTCACTATGACACTCTCCGCCTCCACAAATCTAAATGGTAATCCGCGAGTGATATTCCCTTACAGCATATTGCCGCTTGCATATCGCCTTTTTCTCTTTTTTCCCCCTCTTGCTCTAGATGTGGACCACAGTAGCAGAGGCCTGGCCAGTGGGCTTTTGTCAGGATGCTAAATGGTGGTCGGTGAGTTTAAAAACTTAAAGAGGCAGTGAAATATTAGCCAATGCGGGTGAGGAATGAGTGGCTGCGAAGTGCCGCGTGTCAGTGTTTAATGGTCGGACTCAGATGCATATAAGTTAGTCCAAGCATGAAGGGCAGTGGGACGCTCGCCGTGGAAACGATGTCCCTCCCCTTAACGCAATCCCTCCTCTCACACACACACACACACACACACAATACACAACAGACACACAACAGACGCACACAACACACAGGGCTTTTAAGCAGGAAGCCTATCAGAAACTTGTCATTTCTCTCATTCACTCCGACAGCCTTGAGACACAATGCAGACTTACCTCTGTGTTGTACACCCCATATATCAGGAAGATGAACAGGCCCTGTGCACACAGACAAAGAAAGACAGAGAGAGTGGGGCAGAAAAGGAAGAGAAAGAAAAGGGACAAAGTTGTTACAGTTGGTTTCTCTCTTATTTCCACAAGACTATTTAAGAGTCTTTTACAGTATTTGAACAGTTCTAATTTGCACCTTATATTAGTTTACCGCATTAAACTTGCTTCAGTAACCAAATAATTTTAGACCAAAAGTTAAAAGCTACCACAAATATGACCAAGAAGACGTTTTTGAATAATAACTGTGAGTGTTGTAAATTAATATAAATCAGTTCATTCCCCACACCCTCACTTTTTAGGCCCTATTTATTTAGTCTTAATGGCCCTCAAAACGGGAAGATAAAGTCTATAAGCTGTGAGAATGTACAAACCACTTTTACTTCATTGTTTTATCCACAACATGATGTTCGTCATTCCAGCCCCCACAGAACTGTCAAAGGTTTCAACCCAAGGTCTCATACAGCTTTATCAAAACAAAAACTCAAATTGTACACAAATATACGAATAAGCACCAATAAATAAACAAAACTGGAACATATATCTAAATCTAAAAGAAGACAAAAACACCTCAAGAACAAATGAAGAAAAGGCACACAAACGCACATAAAGAGAGCAGCTCATGCCAATCGAGACGATCAAGGAAAACTACTGCAGGGAAGCAGAAAATATAGAGACAGAGGTAGCGTAATAAAAAAAATGTCAGATAAAAGAAGATATTTCATGTTCACAAAACTCCATGGCTAGTACCCAGGCCCCAAGAATGCCATGCCCTTGGACACATAAAGGCTGCACTTGTGGTCACAGAAAAGCTATTTTTTATTCCAATCCATTGTGGCATCCGCTGAATGTACAAGCATTGAATGTACAACCATAATGTAATCTTGTTGCTTTAGACGAAAACAGTGAGACACAAAGCACCGATTGAGCGGTGCCACAAAAGATGTACTGAGAAAAAATGAAAAGGCAGGTAAAATCCTATAAATTTCAAGGCTGGGAGATGCAGCAGATCTTTGATAAGCCAACCTCATGTCCTTATGAGAGTTTAGAGGGGCAAACTTTTCAAAGTCCAGCTTTCTTCAGTTTCTGTTATTTTTAAAGTAGAGACACATGAAGAATCTGAGCAGCACAACTCTGAGGCATCCAGCTAGTCATCTCAGGGTATCACTATTCAGTACTAACAACTACCACAGAAATGATTAATTGTCATGATAATTTTATTTATTTTTTAAGTTAGGACTGTGTGTGTGAATGTTGAAGTATGGCATTAAGATTTTCAGCATATAGTGATAGAAAGGACACTGTTTTGTTAAAATGGGTTTGGGCCTATTTTGAATAAAAGTTCCTGTTTATAATATCTGATGTTTGCAAACTTTGGCTGGGTTGAAATAAAATAAATTATACAGTAAATGTACGATTCACAAAACATGAATACAAACCCACTGCGGTGACCTTGGTGGGTCAAACAATAGAAGAGGCTCTGCATATGTAAAAATGAAACGAAATGTTTTCTACTTATTTTCCAACAGTCCATCTCTGAAGCAATCTGAAGTATAGAAAAATATCCATTAAATGACAAGCGAGTCTCGTTAGGTTCATGTAACATGGATGCAAATAAAAAAGGTTTTAATTCCTCATAGAATATAAAACTATTTTGTTTTGTATTATGTGGAACTAAATCTGATGGCCTACTTAAACTACTCTATATATATATAAACACTTCCATAATGCTTCTCTTTTACCTATTATACTGCAACTCTTTTATTTAGTAGTTGGTATACAAGTAAGAAAAAAACAAACCTGATGTAACCTCAAATGCTATTCTACACATCACCAATAACTATGTATATACTGTACCTTATGCCCTAAAG
>JAVQKG010076564.1:0-14173 GCA_036025885.1 Hypseleotris bucephala
ATTATAAACTGTTTACTTGTTGGTTACTTATGGACATACCTGTTATGATATAAACAACAATAGATTGAATGTTTTCATATTGTTAGGACTGCAAAGCTAAACTGTGCTGTTCAAAGGTTGAGAGGTCCCCCAGGGAGTCAGGAGTTAGGGCGGGTTGTGGGTGGGTGCATGTGAAGTGAGCAGGGAAGGGCACGCATCTAGGGTACGCTTAGCCTTTTCAAGAGCAAGACCTAAACCCTGCCCCTAAAAAAGTGGTCCACAGGGATGCTTTATCTGTTTAAAATTCATGAAGAGTACATAGATGTGCCATGTCAATAGCAAGAAAAAGCCTATTTTATCATATTATGGCCGAATACTTGTTTTGAACACACATTTATAAATATCAGTGCTGTCCTGAAGCGCCATGGCCCTCACACCACCTCCATCCATGTCTTGAACCTTCACCTTTAGCTGGATTAGTACAAGAGAAAAAAAAGTGTGATTTAATTGACACCCTTTAAGTTACCTACGAGATAATTATGGCAAACAGCTGTAGACGGTGTAACAATGGGACTTATTAGTATTCTGGTGGATGTCTGTCAGGGAGGGCATGACAAGCTAGAAGTGTTGATATAGAGTTTACATAATACGGCTGCACTATGTGAGAAAGTCATGCTGTGTGTGATAACTAAGTTGAATATAGTATTATTAATATAGTGATATAATATTTGGGTACTTTATAATTTTATGAAGGTACACAAGGCTCTGTACTTACTGGTCACAACTGAGGCTAAATCAGAACTTCCTAATTCCTAAATTTAAAACCAACCTAAATCAGGACAAATCCTATTCTAAACGAGGACTTACTGTAGGACTGGTGCAGAACTAAATTTGTACATTGAAGTTTTCTTATTTTCATTTTCTAAATTGATTTTAATTTATAAACACTAATTTTGACTGTAAATGTCAGATACATGCCCTAATCTTTGTGATACATTTAGTATTTGGTCATATCGCATTTGCTGATACTGCATAGTGAGAAAAAAGTAATATAGGTCTATGATGCAGCCTTAACACATTCACAAAAACATGAATTAAGAAATATACTTAATAGAAAACAGATAAATGCAGCAGCACCTGATGACATTTAGTATTTTGTTAAACAGAAGTCAAAGCTCTTTTTTCCCTTTGCCTCACAGCAACAGAAGACCCCACTGCAGCCAAGAATATGTGCTTCTCATTTTGGTCCTAATGCTTGAATTAATTATGAATTAATTAACATTACACTATGGACGACTACTTTTAGAGCCTTCTTTTTGTAACTGTATTTTGTGTAGTCAGGAATAATACACGCCATAAGGCTATGGAAAGACAAAGAGGAGGAATGGATTTGTGGATGCACTGTACGTCTCTAAGACTATCTCCAGGTTATGAATTACATGAATGTGTGTAGAGTTTGTTTCTCCCGGCGAGCCATTAAATATTTCATGGAGGGGAACAAATGCCAGCCCCCTCCCTCCCCAACCTGATCCACGCTGCAATTAAAGGCCCATTATGGCTCTTCAACCCTCACACCCGCTACAAACCATGCCTCAAAAGCACCAATAAAGCGTTGTGTGATGAAATATGATAACACAAATGATGAATAGAACACTTATCTGCGGGATTTATAATGAAATGCCATAGTTTTGCTAAGCCGTGTATATTTTTATAGGTCATTTCCCTTTCTCAACATCATCAAAAAACATAGAGGGAACCCTCCAGCTTCACACTATTGGGTTTCATTTATTTCATTTGATTTGACATATCATGCTTCTGTGCTTTGGCAATAAGGACACAACATTGCAGCATATTGGCAAGCTCATTTGCTTTTCATAGCGAGCGTTGTGTCCAAAAAAAGTGCCCCCTGGGATAAACACGTGTACGGGGACCGTGGGCCCGCCGCCCCAGCAGCAGGTGGCCCATTGCTGCCTAATGAACACCGCAATCTGTTACTATCGCGGCGGCGCTTTTCACCAGACAATTAGGCGACTAAGCATGTCATTATTCCAGGCCAACAAGAAGAGGCTCTTCTCTAATTTCATCTTTTCATTGCTGTTTACTCACCCACACTCCCCTCATTAAGGAGAGATTTTCCAGTCCATGCTAATTGGTTTCAATAACATTCATTTTAGTTGAAAGGGAAACGATTCTGTTAATTGAGGAGCGCAGAGAGAGAGAGAGAGGAGAAAAAAAGAGGGTTCTTTTCATTTTCAAGTGCGTCCATGAGATGACGCTTTTGAAGGAAGCGCTCCACAGGTTCACAGCTAATGAAATTAAGTGATGCCGGCCGTGGCAAAAAAAGGAAAAGCCCAAATTAAAAGCAATTTATTTTCATTGAGGCATGTGGCACTGTTCGGGCACAATTAATGGGGCCGCAAGTAGACAGAGCGATATGGAGAGAGAGAACAAAAAGCACAGACAGACAGACGTACAAAGGAATAAATGATGGCACGGACGAGTCAGGAGAGAGAGAGCAAAGTCTAGACTCAAACTGATTAACTAATGAATTCTATTATTGTATTTAGTGGTGTTTTCCTATTTTGTGCCCCGTGTGAGGGGAGAAGTTTTTTAATATTTTTGAATAACCTCGTATCATGAGGGGCAATGTCATTGCAAAATTTGTCTGAGCTGCTGTCTTGGCCAGGACACTCTTGTAAAAGAAATTTTTATTCTCAATGAGGTTTTTTCTGGTTAAATAAAGGTTAATAATAATTGGTGCACTTGTAAACCCCCAAATATAAAAACTAAGCCAGAGAGAGTCACAAACCAGTGTGCATGTCCCAAGCCCAGTTACAGAATGAAGAGTGCGTCAGGCGGACATCCAATGAAAAAGTTATTAGCAATTAGCTCTTATAGAACTCTAGCTTTAGATAAAAAAAAAAAAAAATCAACAAAAAATAATTAAAACCAAAATACACTGCACAAGGTGTCACAATCTAGTACAATCTTTGCGCTAGTCCCAAGCCTGGATAAATGAAAAGGGTTTCAACAAGAAAAAAAAAATCATTACCAGATTCATATGCAAATCAGGGTGCTAGTTAGTGAATGATTTGCTGTACTGTAGTAACCCCGACAGAAGCAAGACTTCAGTCTACAAAATGATATAAAATTTGTAAAAAAAAATTAAATAAATACATTAAAAAAAAATGTATATTATATAATAAAAGTAATTATATAAAATGCCCAGAGTTGGCCCTATACCTTTATTTTCTTTAATCAATATTATTTGTAGATTTGATTTAAACCTGTCACATGCTCAGTCATCCCATCACAGTTTATTAGATTAAATGCAGTAACACTGTGATGCAGTCATTCAGCTGCCTAACTGGGCGTGCTATATGTGTGTTGCTTGTGTAGTGAGCGTGTTAATGGCCTGTCTAAACACTCTCAGCTGGGGCCACAGTAAAACGCTGGGAGGTGTTAGGGAGCAGGGTGTGGTGTGTGAAGACATTTAGAGCCCACTGTATTAATAAAAAAGACAGGAAGTGGATAACTTAAAGGGACCATATTATTTTATTAAGTTATTTATTTTTAAGAATTGGTGACACAGCAAATTACAATTTCACACATAATATTAATAAACCTGTGTGTTATCTTGCTGCATAAACAAAGAAGGGTTCTAGAATAAGGAAGTGTTCTGCTGTACACATTAGTTCAAGCTGAACTAATATCTGAAGCAAATATCTGCTAAAGAAATGCAATTTTTAAAGTATGTGAAGATCAGAAAAGGGGTTCTTGATAGATTTTTATTTATTTATTTTAAAACGGTAAAAAACAAGAGGAAGTCTGGGACAAAGATCCACAGTAGTTTGCTGTTTAACACAACAGATCATCTGTCAGTGTTCACATTCACATTACATTTGTTTATTTTTATTATATTTAAAGATGTTAATGCTAATTGAAATTACGGTGCTATTTGGACCCTACTAGTTACAGTAATGGTACAGATAAATTGGCAAGTGGTTCTCAGAAGTCTTTATTATGGTCAAGGCTGCTTTATTGTTGAGTGTGACATTGAAAGACACTTGTTTTTGAATTGTTGCAATGTATCTTTAAGACCTTCTTTCCCCTGTTGGTAAATGCCCAATACACTTCTACAGCCAATGCCAACAAAAAATAGTGTCAAGGTGGGATTACATTACTTAATCTATGTACAAAGGTGAAATCAAGCATTTTGAGCTACAAGGGAAGGGTTGCACCTCAGCTTTTAGGATTATTCAAATGTGTGAATAAAACAAAATACAACTCCAGGTATGTTTTTGAAGAGAAAACAAAATGATAGAAAGCTTTGAACACATAAGTCATAATATAGCCCCTTTAAGCAAGAGATGGAAGATTGCTTTAGATAAAAACAATTAAGATTTACCTCCTGTCTTGTGTGTTTAGCTAAAGCTTTAGGATATACTGCCTCTGCCTATGTTTCCACCGATGAGTAACTAAACTGGCATAAAGTATGACTAAATGCCCCGGCGGTCTCTAAGGAGCTCTGAGTGCGGAGCTAGCGGGAGATCAGTGCAGTTAATTTACATAGCATTTGCATTATGTCAGGACATGAGCTACAAATAGGTATGAGTGTGTGGCTTAATTAGAAATGAGCCAGGCTTTTCAAAAACACCCTTTTGCATCATAATTGAGTCAGCTCGGCGCGCGAGTAAACTGAAGAGGGGGAAAAAGATGCCTGTTTCTGAACAAGCTAAGGGATGATTGGTAATTATGATACACCTACCTAGGCCCTGAGCAACTTACAATATTTCTATACAAAACATTAGCTTTGCACGACAGGGGAGAAATTATGTCTCAATTTTAACAAACTGTTTTAGTTTAAGTGCTATAGAAGAGGGTGTGATCATAAGGGAGGTTTGTATTTTAGGTATACAGTATAATGTGCAAATAACTACAAATACTATACTATACTATATACTTAATAGCTTTTTCATGCATTTAGAAAACACAAAGTGAGAGTTTAGCATAACTAAGAACAGGTTGGCTATTCACACCATTTCATCGGTGGTTGCAGACTGCTCATATTTTCATATTTCTGCATGCTAATCCTAGACAAAAACTGACACAAACTTTATGTCCATGGCTTTTGAAAATCTTGTTTACTCTGAGCATTAAAATGGTTCTTTTCCACATTTTGACCCATAGGATATGGTTTTTAAATGTGTAAAAATCCTATGAATTTCTAACTCTAATTTCCACTACTGTACATACATACAGTTTGTCATATACCATTTGGTCAAAAAGAGTTTAAGATGTGTATACATATAGATAATATTTGAACTTGGTAAGTGCTGAGGATTTGTGGGGCATGCTCTTAGTACCTGGGGTTACCAAGGTTACCCAGTTAAATTCTCCCCACAGACTCAGCTGATCTGCATAATTTGGTGGTGTCATTCAGCGTATCACAGCCAGTGTGATGAATGGCACCCACACAAGATAATATTTCTGCTTGGATGTAATAAATCTTTTGTAAAGTGCTCAAGCGTTTATAAAACAATACGAGAGAAGTGCTGAAAACACTTCTTTTCAAATCTCATCTTTATTTTCAGGTTTTTCGATACTTAGTCATTTCCATTAAGAAATATACACAAACATACAGTGAGATCATCTGAAATGAATAAAATGTATTGACTTTCTCAGTGAGTCCATGAAATTATTCATAGCAACAGAGTTGTGTGACGTCTTCTCTTTGTATCTGTTGATGTGTTGTGTGAGTTTTGATAATGCTCTTTTCCTCAGAGACCTGCAGTAGAAGATTGTATATGCTGCTCCACTACCTGTAGTATTGATTACAGTCATGACTATCCCCTCACAGACAGCCCGCAGTGTCCTGCTATTACTAAAGCAGCCCCTGGGTCGTGAACCCATGACCTCCTGCTGCTGAGCATTGTGCAGTCAGGGGGCACGACCCCCACATGGGGCTGGGAGCTGTTCATGTTATTCATAGCACTTTGGTCATGCTGTGTTTGCATGTGTTTATCATGCATTAACACTCATTAAAAACGGTAAAAAACAAGGAGGTCCAGAAGATCCACGGTAGTTTGTGCTATTGCTGTTTAATACAACAGTTCATCTGTCATAGTGCACATTCAAATTACATTTAAATTTTTATTTTAAATGAGTCAAGGCCAGCAAATAATGACACTGGTTAATAATCACAATTGTTTACTAATTAAGTTTTTCTATCTCCATCCTTTTATTACGTCTCTTTTTAATAACCTATGAGTCAGGTACTTGACAGTAATGAATGACTGATTTAGCAGATGGTTATTGCTGCCCTCCTCTTGTTAGTATATACCCTGTGCATGTACATGCACACTCACACGTGCACACGCCCGCTTCCTAATAAAGGGGATAATTGTTCCATCTTTGCTTGCAGACACATGGAGCGGTGTGTATTGACTGCTTGACAGGCTGTGATTCCAGTAAAGCTAATGACTTTCTCAATTCTCCTGCTCTATCCATCAGGCCCGAGAGCACCCCGTCATGTTTTCAATTAATGAAGAGAAAACCATAAAAAGTTAAAAGGCAGTGTAACACAGTACAGTACAGCATGTACACACAGCCAGACAAGGACACACTAGTATAACAAATATGAGACACACACCGACAGGGACTAAAGGAGATGTAGCTAAAACAACCTAAGAGAATAAGCCTGTGGCATTTTACAATGATATCCACACAGTCAACATCTCTGTCTTTTGTTTGTCACTGGTTTGAAGATTTTTATATCACAACTTCACGCCCTCAGCTTGTAATCATAATGCATGTGCTGTGCCTGTGGTCCGCTTAGTTTTGGTCAAGCACTCTGGCTCTATGTGGAGATAAAGGAAACTCTGCCCGAGTGAGCTCTAGTAATACCTTCCAATTCAGGCAGGAAATTATAAAGTGGCTCTGTGGCTGATAGTTAAATGAAGCCGGGGTGGCTGGATGGCTGCTCTAATTATCTAGGTGGCAGCTTTCAGTGATAGTGGCAAACCTGATGACAAGAGTAGGGGCCAAACAGGGCACAAACAAGCAGACTCACTCACACAACACAGGCAGGCAAACAGCAAGAAGTGATATTTTGTTCGTCAACTGCTATTTAACTGCAAGTAGCATATTTTGCCCTTGCTCTATGTCTAAAACTATACAACTTACTTGCCAAGTTTGCATACTTTGAATTTTTAATCACAGTTATAGTTATGTTAAAGTTTTCTATTTTATACAACACTAATTTGCTAATTTTTTTACTCAGACTTCTTTGTTGTCAAAAACTACTAAGAGCAGATAAAAACAAAACAAAAAAAGTTGAGATTTTTCTAAAAACAATTCTCAACTCCTTTAATGAAACTTGTGCCTGAAGATCAGCAATCAATCCCATCATCAGGCACTTTAAAAAATTCAATTCAGATGACAGAGAGTCTTTGGAGTCATGTTGCTAATCTTTGTATGTCTTTATTTCTTTTCCAAATAGGAGAAAAGTCAATAAAAGTACAGAGCAATAAACTATGAATATCTTATTTTTTAAAGTTAGGAAAATAAATTTAAGCACTTGGCCTATCAGTGTAGATAACAAAACTTTGTAGAAAGAAAACAGTTTAAGGGTATGTTGATAAGACTTACGCAATGTCATGTCTATTATTTGCAGGTCTAAATCACCCTCTGATGTGATGTGAAAGTAAATTTGGGATGACAGTGGTGCATGCTGGGATACTATATGTTTAACAACCTATTCTTCAGGTGAGCTGCCACTGCTTACTTTGATTGGTCACATAAAACATTTATCTCACACCAAGTTCACATTTAATCAGTGACTTAAGACTTAAAGACACTATGCCCCAACTATGGTTTAAGCACCATTTACTAAAAGGCAGTAATTATGCAACCCATTTACTTGTTCAGTGTGTGTTTGCTGTTCGAGTGCGCTGCTACTACTAGAGTGTATTTTTGACTCGCTGCAAAGGGAGTTCACATCTTAGCCTTTAGGCCCCTTCTGTTTCCTGACCAGTAATAAGTTTAATCAGATGAAAATTTAAAACGGGAAAGAGGGAGAAGTTAACTTGGAGCCAATGACTGAATGAAAACCACCCGACTGCCTGCACGCCTCTTCACTTAAACCAAACAGAGCTGAAGGTGAGGGAGCTGGTGGAGGATAGATGAAGACAGTGTAATGGTGCGTGGGAGTGAGATATAACCAGTGCTTGTCAATCATCATCAAGTACTCTTCTTGATGCTAGCACTGTTTGACTTTGTTCGTTATACAGGATAAGTGCTGCTCTGCGACAGACTTAGGCTTTTTGATTCGAGGTAGTTATTTTTCACTTCCCCTTGTGCATGTTGAATGTGACATATTCGGTCGCACTAATGCATAAGCGTTTTCACTCTGCTGTTTTTCACATGAAGAAAAGAAGGACTGGCAGCTGAGTATAAATGCATTTTTCATTTTTATAGATTCTCTCCACTTCTCCGCTGCCAGTGAGTGCAACCTCTGCTTAAACATCTCTCCTCTGCCCCTCAGCGCTTTGTCGGCTTTTGGACGTCGGCCAAGCAAAAAGTAATTTAAACATTACGGAAAATTAGATCTCACATTTCCAATTTTTACCTGAAAGTTTAAGTACAATGAAAATGCCACCCATGAATTATGGAATCAAGATGAATTTCTCCAACAAACTTTAAAGTGTAAATGTAAATGTCCTTGACAACAAAGTAGGTAGTGTCCATTGCTCCCTCCTCCTCGAAGCCACAGCCAGTCAGAAGCAGAGAAACTTTGAAGAGCATAAGTTTGTTGTACACAGGACCCTTGTTGCGCAACATACAACACTCTTGTCTCAGGTGCCCTTAACTCTGACCTTTGTCTATCCAAGGTATTCACTTGCAGCTCTACAAACAGTTTTGATGTAATCTTGTTTGGAAAGTACAACATTTGGTTACATCTTTAATATAATTTGGGTTTGTTGTAGCATTTGGTAACATTATCTGGTAAAGATATTTGTTCTGCATAATTCATCACAGTATTTAGTGTTCTATCTTATATTACACCATAATAGCAGTCTGCAATGTTCAGAGTTATCCTATAATCACCTGTTAAAGCTCGCCCTTGTGATATTTCATTCTAAGTAGAGCATTACTACAATGATAATACATCCACTTGATATGTCTCACACCCAGACCAAATTATATTTACTTCTAAATCACATTTCGGAGGGCGCTGCGTTATTAGAAAATTGCATGTTGTGCGTTTGATTTATGTCTCGGCATATCTCGAAGAAGGAAAAAAAAAACCTCCCCACCCTCCCACGCTCGCAGGTGAGATGAGTTCCCGCAGATTGCTGTTAGTGTCATCCTTCGGGCTAAGTGTTGTATATTAAAGAGACATCGCAGTGGATTGTCACCCTTGTGCCCCTCCGCCTAGCAATGGGCCATCTTTAATTACGGTCCGACGGAGGTGAATGCATCAGAAAAGGCCTGACAGAGCGGCCGGTGTGTAGATTATTTTAATTTGTGCCACGCCCCCAGGTGAGCGATGTGGCCGGCCTTGACCCTCCTCTGACTGCATGGATTAATGCCTGGTAATGACTGCTGAGGCTATCATTGCGGCGGGCATCATTAATTATCCTTATTGATTGTTGCTCTCAGAGATAAAGCGATCTGCTGACTGGAAAATACCCGCGACGTGCAAGGTCAAGGTAAAAAAGAGGAACTTAGATCATAGCATACAGGTCTACGAGGTGCACAGTGGCAGAGAGGTTAGGGTGTCTGTCTCCCATTGAACAGGTTGTGGGTTCAATTCTCGAGGTGGCCTCTCTTTCTGAGTGAAGTCTGCATGTTGTCCCCATGTCACTATAGGTTCTCTCTCTCCACATATACTATATATAATTGGTGACTCTAAATTGCCCCTTATAAATAAAGGTGTATGTGTAGTCTGTATATTTTCTAAAATAAGAAAAAATTATAAATGCTTGAAATTGATGACAATATTTCATGTAATTGTCAGTCGTCTGTAGTCTGTAGAGGTTAGGGAAGGTGCAAAAGTAAAACTCAACTGTTGATCAAAGTGGTAGTAACCCATAAAGTCTGAAAGCGCTTCCAAGCACACCTCTGTATTTTGGTATAAAAGAAGGAATGCTGAGCAATGGTAGTTGGAAAGAAAAGAGGTAGTCTGAGGTCGGCAGGAAGAGTACAGAGAGACTGGAGTAGGCTGGCAGGCGGCTGTAGTGCTCAGCCATATTAGGTTTCTGTGAGTGCCATAATGGAGCAGACAGCAGGAAGTGAGCGCTTTATATTGACACTACATCACCGCAGACTCATATACACAGAAACAGACCTTGTTACTTTATTAAACTCTCCAAGCACCCTTTATGTCTGACGGCGACTAGGCAACAGAAGAATGGCTATGTTTTGTCATTTCAAGTCCATGGAGACATTTAAGTTTCCTTTCCTTATGAAATGGCTTGTGTCTGTGCCTTTTGTTGGCATCTGATTTCTGACTTGATCCAACACATGGTAAACTGTAACATGAATCCCTTTAAACACAACTCAGTGTTAAGCGTAACATGTTTCTTTAGCTTTCTCTAGGCCTGTAAATGGCACATCCTCATATACTTTCCAGGCACTTTATCAGGTACACCAGTTTAGTTGCTTATTTATGCAAACAGCTATTCACCCATTTACATGATAGCTACTCGAGCATGAGCACACAAGATAGTAACTCATTCGATGCATTTATTTTATTTTATTTATTTATTTATTTGAGCAGGACAGTGCATGTTAATGAACACACAGGCTTTTACAGCATGAATGTAAACATACCAGATTATAGCAAAATGCTAATTTCCATCCGTTGTCCCGGGGATTTGGGGGAATTAAGGTCTGCAGAAGAATTGAATCCATAACTTGACTAAACTTGATTCAGATGTTTGAAAGACCACACAACTTACCATTCTATTACCTACAAGACTTGCAGTAAAGTAGTCCAGTATATCTAGAAAATTTTGTCAAAGAACAAAAAAATGGAAACAGAGTAAATTAAAACTGTTTTAGCTATCCAGCTATTACCAATTTTTCCTTAACTGTATTAACATGCATTTAGTCGTCGCAGCTCAGGAGTTGTCCTCTTTGATAAAATTACACTTGGTAATGTGAAGTGGCAGACACTGGCAGAGCAGGTAGAGCAAGATAAAGGAGAAGTCTGTCTTTTTTTGTTAGCACCTGTTTGAAGTGTATCACAAGGAGCTTTCCAAGGTTTGAAAATTCATTACTGGACAGGCCCTTTGAAAGAAGTCTGTCTGAGATGTATGGTGTCTGAGTGTGTGTGAGTGCAAGCCTGCAGCCCCATTGTTTTCAGAGTGGAATTGAGAAGCAGTTGCCTGAGGCCATGTAAAGACAGCCATGGCCAGGTATGGGCTAGCTATTACTGCAGGGCATCAGACTCTCCAGGGATAAGATCACACAGACTGTACGCACCAGTATAGTCTGGACCCATGATTTACTGTGACAAAGATTTAGAAGACATTAAGTGCTAACAATACAATCATAATTTTGAATTAAGTAAAAGTCATGCTGAATTGGGTTGGATTAAGTATCGCAGTAATGGCTCAGTTCAAAGATGTGACCGAGAGAAAGAAAGAAAAATGAGAAAGAGAAGTCAGACTGTGTTGTTGTACAAATCAATACATGACCACAGAGCTGACAAGAGAACCTAATCAGGGGCCAAAGGCTGGAGGTGTGGCTGCAAAACACAGGCTCCAGAAAAATGTTGCTACTGTACATTTAGAAAAAGAATGCATTCTAATTTGTTTTACTGACCTCATTGTGCACTTCGTGGAAATAGCTAAACAAATGTTCTCTGGGCAATTAGCCAACATGGTAGATTGAATAATTAACAATGCATATTCTGACACATATAAAATGCATTACTTCTAAACAGCCAGAGCTTTATTTTAATAGATTGTGGAAGTAAATGAGTTGGTGGATGCCAGTCCAGACACATGCACTAACTGGCCACTTAAATAGATAGACCTTGACCTAGGAGGTTTTCTGTGTGTTCAGAAGACTTATTTACAGTTTACACCTACTGCTGCTCTCTGGATATTTTCTGTTTCTTTATAACTCCTGTGTAACACCTAGTAAACAATATCTTGAACATGTCCCTTGCCTGGATGCTTTTAGTAATGTAAAACTAACAATTGGGTTTACAACTGGGTTTACCTATAAAGGGGCCAGTAAGTGTTTAGTTGGCATCTAACAGCACACTTCTTCTTGAAATTGCATTTTTGATTGCCTAAAAATACCAAACCATCTGTGTGTATCTTATGTCTCAGATCTAGTTGAAGCTACAGGAGCACACACACACATATGATAAACAGCAACACCCACATGCAAAACAATTTGAGGGGTGCAGGGGGCGGGGGGTGTCGTAGCATGATGCCCATCTATCTTTCTGACATCTCCTAACCCAATCCCACCGGGGCTAACTGAATTCAATCCTCAACATTAGATAAGCACATACCCCCGCTCCACTACACGTGTGTGGTGTGTGCCTATGAACATATCACACACACAGTGGTTTTAGATTGTACAGTCAAATGTTAGTGTGCAGGTCACATTGGGGGAAGAAGGCCAAAATTAAGAAAAAGAAGCTCAGTAGACAAAAATGACATGGCCGGGTTACTACACCCCCCTCTACCCCTCCAGTTCCTCTGGTCGCCCCTCTCGGCTGCTCTCTGCTGATTGTTTGGGCTTCTTGGAGCCTATCACTCTATGTTTCCATCAAACACAGCATTTATCTTATCATTGCCTTGACAACTGCCTATTAATCCAAAAGAGTCTGCGGGTTCAGTGTTCCCATAGCGATGACATGGTGACATTGCTGGCAGTTCTGAAGGCCCGCTGCGATAGTGCACCTCGTCCTCTCCTCAGCTCACCTCCATTCTTCTCTTTTTGGACAACAACTATACAGTACTTCCCTTAAGCGCAGAACTCTCAAACTGTCAAAGGAGAAATTCTGCTATCAAACTATCACTATTTTTGATAGTGGTCAGCATATTCTTTCTGAGACAGTTTCTATTTATCCAAGCTTGGGACAGGCACAAAGATGACCATCATTTGTGTGTTGGTCTTGATTTTGACAGTTTTTTACAAACTAAAACTAAACTAAATATAGTTTGAATGCACTCTATAATACTCACAAAAGTAATAAATCATTTTCTTCACTGAAAAGTATAATTTAATAAAGATTTTTCAACCATAGCTCTTAAACATCTCTTTAGACATCAACCCTTAGTTAAAATAAACATATGCTGATGTGTGGTTATCGAAAGCTATATAGTGTTAAATTCTCTGTCTTTGTGTCATATTGCTGAGCGTAGATACAAATTGGTAATGACAGGAAGCACATTAAATGACAGTGTTGGAGCCTGCATTGTACACACTAACCCCGGATACCTTTTGTACTGTCCTAACATTTCTCAATGTGTTATTATGCGTGATTCACCACTGTTTATTAGAGATCAGTGCCTTCTGTGTGACTATGACTTCACAATTAGACACGAATGCTGAAATACTGCATCTGATTTGTTGCACTGACATCAATACTATGATTTTTTATATAAATGGTGATGCTTTGTTTACTATGTTGTTTATGTCTTTTCTATGTGCTCACTCTGTCTTGCAGTGGATGAAGGGGTTTCCCGGGGCAGCTGACAGGGGCCCAGGTCTAATAATAGAGTGTAAATCTCAGTCATTACTGCCCTGACAGGACACTGTGTCATCATTGTCTGGCACTCAAGAGGAGGCTTCAAGTTAACTACTGTTTTTATTGTGAAGGCCACAACCTGTGTAGTTCGGTAATGACATAGTGTTAAAAGAACTATGAACACACCACAGTGCAGTTGTAAGTATTATAAGTGCACAACAGTTTAGCTCAGCAGGCGGCCCATTTTCAGAGCTTGAAATGTTTGCTGTCCACTCTTCTTCCTGGTTGCACTATCCTATCAATAAAGCTGGACAAGGCAAAAAAGTATTAAGTGCACCACTGGCCACTCTGTACTAAACTAGACCCAGGCTGTCGTAAACGACAGCAAATGTATATCGGCGAAACGCCCCATGCGTCTGTGTCAACTGCTATAAGACCGACTGCCTTATGGTGGAGGAGGTGGTGGAAGTGTGG
>JAVQKG010076644.1:0-14370 GCA_036025885.1 Hypseleotris bucephala
CCAGACCAACATCAGCTAAAAACATCTTTAGAATTTCCTTAAGTAAAGAACAGCATTGTAAAATTTGTATAATGCCATTTTAAACGTGGCCTTTTAAATATTGTTTTATGGTTTACTATTTCATTTTAATATCATACTGATGAAAAGCACACTGGTTAAGCATTGGCGATTTAAATAAAGTTTGACTGACATTACATCGCAGTTAGGAGTGTTGAGTTTTAAAGCACAAAGAAAGCAAAGGTAGGCCGCATAAACCAAACATGTCTTACTTAGGCTTTGGGCAAAATCACAGTAAAAGTCTTTTTTTTTTTTTTCAAATTACCCTTCATTTAGTAGTATATCACTTTGCATAACGTAGGTCTTTTGTTGTTTGCCTTGAGGTGTAGACTGAATGTATCTTGTCACTAGATTTTAACCCGCTGTTGTGGATTGATCCCAGTGGAGACAGAGCATGTAACAGTGTCTTGTTCTTTAGCCTAAATGTTTTCACAACAATCACACGTCAGAAAGTTGCGTATGCATGAACCTTCAGCAGTTTATGTTTAGGGTGATGTTTAAGTTAGTTTACTCACCACAGTGACTGCATCATTGAAGAGGCACTCCCCAAACACCACAATGTAGAGCTGCTCGTTCACAGACACATCCTCAAAGACGTTGAGAACCGCCACGGGATCCACAGCTGAGATGATAGTGGCAAACAGAAGGTTCTCCTGGAGGTTTATGTCCTGAACTCCAAACGCTTCAATCTGGCAGATAGCGAAAAGAGACATGCCTATGCCAATGCTGTTCCATAGAGTGCCCACAACTGCAAACCACAACACCTGTGCCACAAAAAAACAACAGATCATTAAAGGTTCAATATTACGCAAAAAGCACATTTCACTGTGTATTTTAGACCCATTTAGATTTCCATTTGAGATTTTGCAACTTCAAACACACAATAATACTATTTTGTGGAGCTCCCATTTGGACTCAATAACAAACGCCAAACTCACATCTTCTCTAATCACATTTGTTGTTAAAAGGGGGTATGCTAGTAAAGTAACAACAATGCTTCTCTGGGTGCTTGTTCTTCTGCTTCTGGGTGTTTGTTTACAGTGCAGGAGGGGAGTAGGCAGGAGTTAAAATAGACGTACCGTGCCGATGTTCTCAAAGAAAGGTCTTGTGGGCATAAAGTAGCCCAAGTCCAGAACAATGGGAGGGAGCATGTAGAGAAAGAAGACATTACTGGTGAGGACGGCAGGAGGCTCCTCGTGGACTGAGTGCATGATGGCACCAACTATCAGACCGATACTGATGAGAAGACACGACTCGGGCACCCACACTGTGATCTTATGGTACACATGGAAACCTGGGAAGAATATATATAACTTTATTATACAGACTCGAAGTCCAAGTCAACAACACAAACAAACAATAAAAAAAATAATATATTACGATCAATAAAATGGAAAAATATGGCTTTTGTTTGACTCTGGGCTGTCAATTAGGTAGGTAATGCAAAGTTCCCTTAGGTGCAAAAAAAAAGTAGGTAATCTGTCATAATTATGGGCTTATCCAGCAACATCAAATCAGACTTTGCAGGATTCTCCAATACTCGAGTTTTACTTTAGTCCTTCTCTACAGACTATATGGCCTATACTACATCATAGAACAGGGTGAGATAGTCATTTTAAGTATAGTAATTTTAAGTTTGAACTTTTTCTTATTTTAGGAAACTTACAGACTACACCTTTCATTACATTTTAGAATAAACTGCGCTTTCAACAATATATTCATTTTATTATGCACCATACTTTTGACTCAGACTTTTGGCTATTGGCTACCTTTTTCTCCTCTGCTTCTGAATTGTTTACTACTCACCAATATTTGCAAATGAGGCCAAGAGGACCCACAAAGTGACTTCAAATGGTATCTGTATTCTCGCATAGTCCATTGTAAACACTGGCAAATTGGCTTTTTCTGCGTCTGGGTAAGCCTGGGGCCCATCTACAGGTTTTATGGCGGGTACAATCGTGTCACTGCTGGCTGGTTTAGGAGGCACCTCTCCATCGGAGCCAGAAATATGACACAAAATGGTGCAGATAAAAAATAAAGTTCTAGCTAAATAGGTGAACCTCAGATCCATTGAGATAAGACAGCAAGGTCAGATTGTGGAAGAAAAAGTAGACCAAGTTGTTTGTTTGGTCTTCAATCACTCCATCAAACTTCAGCGAATACAATGACAAGAGTGCTTCTTAGAAAATAAATGTGACAAACAGGTCCATCTTAGAAAATTGACATGACTGTAGCAATAATCCCCAGAAAATATGTAAACTTTTCTCCAGTGTTGCGAGTCTCCCGCTACCTGTTGGACTAAACACTTGTGGCCGCTATTTGCGCCCTAAGTTCCGATAGGTGGAGGGAGTGGTCCTTGGCGCTTCTGATTGGTTGACACCTTGAGCCAATAACGGGACGTCTCTGAGAGCAGTTCAGGGACCGAACTTATTAGTTTCGGTGACAAAGCTTCTGACACACAATGCAAAGTTTCATCTTTCACACTAAAACTGGTTTGCAATTTCTGGAGGAAGAATGAGTCCCTAATCTTGACAATAATAGACTCGGCACATGCCAAAGCCCTCTAGGCCCATTTTAATGTAAGCTTTGGTTTTTACTAAAATAAAATTGCTGGACAGACCAAACGTAAATGAAATATCTTAAGTTGTCAGCAGTTAAAACCAATGCTATTTCAACAGCTGCACCAAAACCTATAGCATAATATAAGCAGCGTTACATCAAATTATCATTAGGCCTATTTGAAGGGGTGAAACAGCCTAATATTATTCTGTCTCTATAACTGAAAAGAATTGTTGCCAATAAAACATGATGGAAAAAGCCACGGGAGTTAGGCCTGTATGTTGACTTTCGCTGATGCTTGTTGTTTACCAGTAACAGCGACTCTGGCTCCATCTCGTGGGGACGTGGGGCGCTGCAGCAGGAGGAGGTATGACGTCTCGATAGGGAGCGGAGTCTGGGCGAGTCTTGATGCAGATAGCGTCGAGAATGCGAGCAGGATGCACAGCAAAGTAACTAGATCTCTCCCCATTTCCAAAAGAGGTAGGTCTTGATATGATTAAGGACGTGTTACGTTCTCTGCAATTTGTTGTTTCAGAGCGAATTTTCCACATAGACAATTGTAAATAAAAAACCCACAGACCCACCTCGATACAGCATCTTAATGAGCCATTTTTATTGATGTCTTTTAGCATTTGTGTTTAGCTACTGCTGTGTTTTTGGGTGAGGGTATAGGCTATCATCTTTTATCACGCGCATCCTTCATTGAATGGGCAGCACCATGACGCAACACTGTTATTGTACCAGTGTCAGCGCAAGATTTAAAATACACTGTAGTTTTATGATAAAAAATGGCCCGTTCTGCTATAGCCTAAATAGACTGTCCGGCCAGTCCGTGTGCTTTTATTTGTGGACGCCCCGCTGGAGGGACAGGTTGACACCCTGTGTCACGCTGGTCCCCAAAAGGCTAACGGATTACAAGGAATACGTTGCATATGTGTTTTTATATGACGTCTAATCCCGGATATGATGCTCAGGAAGTCAGCCCTCACGCCAACACAGGCCCCACTGATGATGCACTGTTTCTACTGACTACTGAGGATGATATAATTTCTCTTTTCGCCCTTCACACTCTTAATTGTACCACTATTATTTCCTCGTCACGTGGTTTTCTTCCAATTTGGGTAGCTACTAGTTTCTAATATATTTTGTAAATTGTTTTGTGAACTTGTGGGTGTGTGGCCTACAAACAGCTATCTTATTTCTCTAAATCTATTGCACCCCTTGCACTAAACTGACAGTTATTCCTCCCAGTGGTTGGAGAGTGTGCACACCCAGCTCAAGACAACAGGATGATCAATATGAGGAAAGTGAGATGTACATGAGGTGACAGAAGGGCATCTGAAAACTAGACTGGGGAAAGAGCAGGGTCATGACAGAGCAAAAATGAACAATAGACAAATGAAAATCAAATTGATCATGGAGGTGGGACAGGTTTGACTGACCCCGCAGTGCAGCTGCAGCTGACAGCATCTGCAGGGGGCAGCTGCATGCAGCCATCCTTCAATACCTGGGTCACTTCAGCCCACAATCATCTAGACCCCCATAGGCCACTTAAATACAGGAAATATGGAAGGTTCATATAATCATATACAAATTTTGTTTTAGGATTTGATTTGAAAAGAGTATTTAATAAACATTTTAAACAAATTACTGAAGTGGTGCTGTGACTTGGTGATGCAGGAGGTGATGGCTGTCAAACACTGACTGATGAGGATGATCCATGACTCTCTATGGCTTTTATTGGATCTCATGTGGGTTTCCTCGAGAGCTCCCACAGTGCCTGGAGCATAAACGATTATAGCATTTATTAAACTGCTCCCACTGATGGAGACAATTTAGTTTAATGAAGCATCCACTCTGTAATTATAATCCGCCGGCCACACCAAAACTGAGAATAAACTATACAGCTGACTGAGTGTGTCACTACGAGGCTGTATTTTCATTTGTGCGTGGCAGCTGACGTCAAAACTATCACGTGTAAAAATAGACTGCCTTTTGTGCACATGAATGAATGCATACTTCCCTTCCCTTTGTTGTATCAAATGTATAGCAGACAACATGCGGAGGTCTTCACAGGTCTTGTCTATGATAGCACTTCAGTTTTTTGGTGCTTCATGTGAAAACAAGTATCTATTTGAGTCTGCACATGTGTGAAAGAGGAAATGCTAACTGAGCCTGAATGTAACATTTACCTCTCAGTGTAACCTTAAGCAGCTTTCACATTAGGTTAGTCATCACAGCACATGGTCTCTCCATTTCTCCTGTATGTAGGTATCTTGTATATTTGTATGTATGACTGTGTATATTACATTGTATTACATATATTGTATTACGTATTGCATACTCAAATCCTCATGTCTTTGTTCTATTAGCTGCAACTGTATACAGTATTTGTAAATAGTGGTAGGCCTATGTATCTATTTTGTTAAGGAGATTGTTGTTTCATAATTTTGTATCTAAAACATCTTAAAGTTTTTTTAATTTCTACACATATAATATTAGATAAGAACTATAAAATGACTCAGAAGATACAGTGTGTGTTTATTAATAGTTTATTTTTAAATATTTGTAAAAAGGTATAGGGAATGAGCAACTATTAGCACCAAATACAAACATGCCTCTGATTTTTCCTAAAGCTCTGTTTAGATTACATTGGCCCAATTCATCTTTAGTGCCAACATGTTTAGAAGATTTTAAACAATGCAGTAGTAAGTAGGTATCTTGTATATCCCCAAATGAACATTGTGCATTATATTATTACATTGTAGAACCTGAAATTGAAATTTACATTGTATTTGCTCTAACATGATAACCAATCAAAGCACAGTTGCATCAGGAAGTCTGAGATACAGTTAGATCTCCTGCAACTGTGTGAAAAGTCACACTTTTCCCTCACAGTACCACTCCCTTATTAACATAAAAGAAAACGAGGTAGATAAGATACAGATCATTTTACTTAGCTTGAAGTGTGCTGAAAATGATGCTAGATATCTTTATGGGATAATATTAGCAATGATCAGAGTGATTATTTTAGACTTCCCAGGGGATTTTAGATGATTTTCTTTTATGTTTTTTGTGTGTTTTTCTTTCAGATTGATCATGACAAGCACTTCACGGCAACAAAAGAACATAGAGTAGATTGTGTGGACTAGTCAACACTGTCTTTTCTATCTAGTCTGAAGCTAGTCTTTATCATGTCGGGGAAAGAGCGCAGCCCCCGCCACCGGCCCTGGTCTGTGTATCGGGCCAACACGTTTGATCTGTCGGCCGAGATGATGGGACTGGCCCTCGCAGGTAACCAAGGAACCAGTGTCATGGCAACCTGTGATATCCACTGATGATGATGATGATGATGATGACATGAAAAGCTTACATTTGTCTTTTGTTTACAGGAAGCAGCCAGGACCCAGACGAGCCAGTGCTGGAGTTTAGCTTGGGTAGGTACTATATTCTGATTTTGACACGGTTGACAACACTTAAATCTAATAAAATTATATTGTTGTTTTTTTTAAGTAAGAATAAGATGTCAGGTCATAGTTTATTTTTCATCGAATCAATAAAAATGCAAGCAAGTGTACTCCTTGTGCCAGTCCCAAGTGTAGGATAAATAGAGAGAGTTGCGTCTGAAAAGTCCATCAAATGGCCAAATCAATCAATACAATGATTTTATTCTTTATTGGTCTCTCGGGAAATGTAGGTATGATAATGACTGCACACAAGAAGGCAGATGATTGTGAGATTGTGCCATGGCAAAGGGAAAAGTGATGAACATTTCCTGTATAATATTATATTTCCAATTGTATTTTTAATTGTTTTCTTTTCAACTCTCAGAAACATCTGTAAATGTCACAGAACATCAGTAGTGCAGATTAGTGCAGACTCTACTTTTTAATCCTGCCATTTGCAATCTGTTGTGTTTATGTGTTACTACAGCGTGCAGTGAACTGGTTACTCCGGCACTGGATCGTAAGCCCACCAGCTTTGTAGCAGTAAGCTGCACTACTCCTCCACAGGCCTTCTGGACCAAGCACGCTCAGACTGAAATCATAGAGGTCAGTTGATCTTTGTTCTACACCTATTTTATATTTATTCATTGAATAATATTTATCTGTTTTTAAGGTGGAGCTTGTTATTTCAATATTAAAACATTAGTAGAGTACCACTAAAAGACTAATGTTACAAGATTACTGTGTTGTATGAGTGAATGACCATCACAACATAAAACTGATCAACTACAGAACTGTTTTGTAAGATCATAACCCACTTTTCCTATCTTTATTTTTAATCTTTTATATTACGACTATTCCATGTTATTATTATCCACACATTTCCTTTTATCTGTTTACTGTCGTGGATGAGTCAGGGTGTATCATCATCATATGTATTTTTAACTGCACTTTCTTATAATTTTGACTTAAAATGCAACAAACCCTTTCAACATAGCTTGCTTTTTTACTAATTTCTCTTTTCCCTTGTTGTCCTTTTCCAGGGAACGAGTAACCCCATATTCCTGAGCAGTACTGCGTTTTTCCAAGATTCCATGATCACTCAGCAGACTCAGATCAAACTGTCTGTCTACGATGTAAAGGACCGTTCACAGGGCACGGTGAGCTACTACTTTTCCTATCTATTTAAACTGATATTTTATAACTAAACTACATGTATATTTTCAATCACCAATTCAATATGTCTCAGATGTACATGTTGGGTTCAGCCATGTTTCCCGTGAAGGAGCTACTTCAGGATAAACATCACAGGCTGCACTTGACTCTGAGGTAACAGTGATAGGCACAGTCCTCTGTTACGCTGTCATATTGATAATCAGTGCTGACCACATCTTTTGAAACACCTGTCACTTCTCATCAGGTCGGCCGAGAGCGAGCGCGTGGGCAACATCACTGTCATAGCGTGGCAGATTAACGAGAACAGGGAACAGAGAGCCCCAGGGCCGCGGCTACAGAGAGGAGACACAGTCAACGGCAGGGTAAAAACTCAGCATTTTTATATCTTTGTAATGCTGTAATTGCTGTTTTAATTACCTAAGTTACATAAGAGATTCACTGTTGTGCTGCACTTAGCCCAGGCAGTAGAGCAGCAGCACATATTCAGAGCTTGCCCAGGTGTTGTGGGTTCAATCCTGCCTTGTAACTCTTTTGAGCTTCCCTGTCATAAAGAAGTATTACATTAAGATTAAACATAACATTACATACATAATCATGTCCACACCCAAGTGAAGTTCTCTGTCTCATGCCTGGTCTTAGTTCATAGAATCGATGGCTTTCACTGCTTTGATGTGTGTAGGTTTTATTATTATACTGTCTAAGCAATGGACAGGGACTTTATAATAAATCTAATACTCTGTGAATGAAACACCCGTGACTGACCAACTTTATTGAGAGAAATGCCACATTGTTTACATATCTTGCAACCAAACCTTAAACATGGAACTGCCAGGCCATTAGACAAATCAGTAATGGAGGGTTACATCTGATAACAAAGTCATGGATATTAAAACAATTACAAAGTCTTAACATCACTGTATTTCAGATGGTTCTCCCTGTTGATGAAAGCCTGACAGAGTCTATGGGTATCAAGTCCAAGTCATCATCTGTTTGTAAAGACCCACTACTAAAAGCAGGTAAGTCCTATGTGCGTGTATATACAAATATGTAACTAGTTTCATTGCAACACTGGGACTTACAGTGGTTATACTTCTCTCTCTGTTTCAGTGTTTGGGGGAGTTATGTCGAGAACATATCGTTTTCCCACAACGGACGGTAACCATCTCCGTATCCTGGAGCAGATGGCTGAGAGTGTGCTCTCGCTGCACATCCCACGACAATTTGTCAAACTGCTGCTGGAAGAAGATGCAGTCAGGTGACAACAACAATAGTCTTAATCACCACTAAACAATCTGTCATAATGGCCTTTTCCAGCTGAGCAATTATCTTCTTTACACATATTCACTGTATTTCATGTGCAATATTTGTATGTTCTATGTACTTTCAAAGATATGAGTGGAACGAATGAGTGCCCTCTGCCTCCTTTTGAGATGCTATTAGATTACCATATGTTTGGCACTGCATTATGTTTGTGACTCACAGCATGCTATTTTTACAAATGGTTTAAATGTCACTTGTACAAATGGCATCATTAAAGTCTGCAGCGTGACTGTATAATTGTGACTGGTGCAGGGTGTGTGAGCTAGAGGAGCTGGGAGAGCTGTCTCCATGCTGGGAGAACCTCCGGAGGCAGATCATCACTCAGTACCAGACTATCATCCTCACCTACCAGGAGACCATCAGTGACCTGCACGAATACAAGGGTTAGCAACATGATGCTACTGGCCAGATAATAGCAAACTTATACTCATTATCATATTCTGTCACTTCCAGGGCCTTCATTTAAGTCCAGTACATTAAAAGCTGAGAAGAAGTTGGAGTTTATTCCCACTAACCTACACATTCAGCGGATGAGAGTACAGGGAGAATCGGGCTATGGTACAGCTTAGCACGTTAAACATTTTACTTGTCAATATTTTTAACTATTTTGTTTTTTCCATCACAGATCGAACATATGACGTAGTGACCATTGGAGCTCCTGCTGCCCATCATCAAGGTTTTAAAGGATGTGGGCTTCGGAAAATGCTGCAAAAGCTTGAGGAAGCCAGGAAACAGTGAGTAGACATAAAATAATGTTCAAATTCACACAATCAGTGATCTCCATTAATAAGAGACTATGGTCCTCCCCCATAGTCCCTTAAAAACATGCTGGAAAATAAAATCATGTCAGTCATATAACAGAAGATTTTCTTTTTTATTCACTTTTTGCATTGTTATATTATCGAAAGAAGAAGAAAAGCTAATAGGTTAAGTAAATAAAATACAATTGATTATTTCTACTACATTTCTTGTTGTACTGAATTTACAGAGTAACTAATTAACTAATTATGGCCAGTACCACCATAGTCTCTGAACACCCACTGACACAATATTAAACAAAAGTTACTAAAACTTATGTGTCCTTTGTTTGTCTATCTCCACAGGACTTATGCAGAAGAGAGGTAACTATAACACATTAGATAAGACATATTTTTTTGTCATAAACTCATTTTACTTCTTGTATGTTTCCAGCTCTGCCGCCCCTGGCTCCAAAACAATGACCTATCAACAGCAGGACGTAGTAAAAGCCAAAGAGCTGATTGGTCAGATTAACACTCTGAAGACACAAGTCTGTTACTACACCGAGCGACTGTCCCGGGCCGCAAAAGAGCGCTCGGCCAATGCTATGGAAAGAACCTTGGCTATTCTAAAGGAGAAGGTACTTATCAGTGTCTATTCTATAAAACCAGGTGGACAGAAAAAATAATAACTGAAAATGAGACCTCGAGATCTTCTGTGGGCTGATTAAAAAGGGGTTTTGTGCAAGATTTTTTTTTTAAACAAACCATGCTTCCACTGGACAGGGGGTGGAGTTTTGTTTAAAAATTCACAACTTTTCAAAGCTTTTTTTTGTTTTTGTTCAAAGACTAAAAGCCAACTTATTTTTATACTTTTTTATACTGAGTAAGAGAGAAGGGAATTGCATCATTCAAATTTTCAAAGTTATTATTATTATTTTTTGCACTGTTTCAAAACATTTGTGCAGCTTTAAGAAGTGTAACGTTTTATATCACCCTTCCTCTGTTGTTCCAGACACATCAGTTGGTGACAGTGTGTGACTCGAAGCTCCTGTCTTCAGCCATTGTGGCCCTGGCAGCAGCCCGCCCTGAGTCCACTCACCACAGCACCCCATCTCCTTCCTCCTCCTCTCTCTCGCCCTCTTCACGGTCCCCATCTCGCTCCCCATCACGGCACCCTACGTCCCCATCCCGCAATCCGACATCGCCATCCCGTATCGCCATTTCACCCTCTCGCCAGATAGCTCCTCCAGATACTAGCACTGATGGCAGTAAAAGTAAGAGGATGTCAATGATGCAGACGGACGCCCATGAGGAAGAGTGGGTGAGAAAACTTAGATTTCTTTGGACTGTGTTAGAGTTTGAAACTATAAAGATGTTAGATTAGATTGTTTCCCCCCACAAAATTACATTGTGCATCTTTAAAGCATGTTAATCTTAATGTATTTGTCCACAGGAGAATATTTGGCTTAATGTTGATAAGAGTCTGGAGTGTGTGGTCCAAAGGGTTGAAAGACTCCTGCAGAGAAACCAAATGGAGAGTGACAGTAGCTCTGAAGATGTTTTCCTTCTCGCAGAAGAGGACATGTCAAGTGCCACAAAGAAAGGTACCAATAGCAAACAGTTCTTCAAAACATTAGAAAAGATAGGCTAGTTATTATTGCACATGCCTCTTGTTAATATGTTCTGGGTTTAAGGTGGAATAGGAAATATTGCTTCCATAGGGCCTCAGTTATGCTTCTTGCCTAGGGCATTCTTGGAGACTAGAAAAGTCTCTGATGATAACTGTGTTGAGTTTGGCAACACAATATGACTTGGAATATTTAGATGTCCGTTTTGGCTTAGTAGTTTAAAATAAAACTCCAAAATCAACGTCTTTGTTGTAACAATTTAAAAAATACTGTGCAGTATTTGTCTGAAATTGTGTATTCTCTAAGTTGGTAATTTTTTTTTTTTTTTTAGATCACAGCCCTGAAGTACAAAAGACTTCCCCAGGTACGTGCCATGCATTTCCATCATCTCCTTTTATTATTCTATATACACATACGGTATATAGGCTTTTTCAAAGATTCAAATATATTGATTTGTTTTGTCTCCAGCAAAGTGGGGTGAGATCTTGTACCCACTCATCACTACACTGTCAGACTGTGTGACACTTATGAGCGACAAAGCAAAAAAAGCCATGGTGTTTCTTCTGATGCAAGACAGTGCCCCAACCATTGCCATGAGCCTTACCATGCAATACCGCCGAGATGTTGTCTTCTGCCAGACAGTCAGTATCAGCATTACTTTACATACTGAAAGAATATGAATCTTACTGGCCAAACCCCCTGACTGTTTTTTAAAAATTCTTCTTCACAGCTAACAGCTCTGATCTGTGGATTTGCTCTGAAGCTGAGGACCAGTCTTTGTGACACCGGTTTTCTAAGACAGCTCCACACCATCGGTTTACTGGTGCAGTATGAAGGCCTGCTAAGCACTTATGGTAAATACTATGATTGGATAAAGCAGTTAAAACATAAAAGCACCTGGATAACCCAAACCGGGGATAGAGTGATTTGGAGTCACAAGATCCACATTCTGCATCTCAAAATGATCAAATTGATTAAAAGTAATCTATTGTCTTTACTGACATTTTTGTGGCTGGAGTTAGTATCTTTAGTTGAACCTCACAATGAAAAGAAACATTTAAAATGTACATGGTATTCTGGATCCAATTCATTTCTGCCATAATTAGATTTGCTAGTAAATTATGCTATTAACTAAAAATGACATAATAGGGAGGTAATCTAATATTGAAGTGCTAATCTACTTACTGATACACATAGCTTTTTCACCAAAGCTGTTTAACTATTATTACATTAAAAGTTTTTTTTTTCCAGGGGAGGAGCTTGCCATGCTGGAGGACATGAGTGTAGGAGTGATGGACCTGAGGAACGTCACCTTCAAAGTCACACAGGCGACCTCAGGGTTTGGACCGGACATGCTGCCGGTGATCACAGGAAACAGGAATGGCTTTAACGTCAGGGTGGCGTTACCGGCCGCTATGTTTGAATCGTTGCCGCGGGAGATACAAAACGGGATGTTGCTGCGTGTTCAGCCAGTACTGTTCAACGTGGGCATCAATGAACAGCAGACCTTAGCTGAGAAGTAAGTCACTGAATAGATTTTAGATTATATTGAGGGCTGCGTAAAGATCTTAAGTTTATTTTTACATTTCTTACCTAAATTAACAGTTTCTTGTTATTATTATTATAATTTTTTACTTAACATCTTTCTCACTTTTGTACTCTCTGAATTCCATATAGGCTTTTGGTGTTTGATCAATATTGATAAAGATGTAAGCAGTTGCATGATCAACTGTATGTGTTTTTTTTAGGTTTGGTGATACCACATTACAAGACGTAATCAACATTGAAAACATATCACGCCTTAGTTCATATTATGACCAGTTCAAAGAGGTCCTACCTGAGGACTGTGAGTATAAAGCTGTATAAATAAAAGTAAAATGGTTGTTTATTTATTTATTTGAACATGTTTGTCTCCTCAGGCCTTCCTCGCTCTCGCAGCACCACCAACCTGCCTGAGCTGCTCAAACAACTGAGCCAGAATATCCAAGCCAAGAAAAACAAAAATGTGGAGATTTTGTGGCAGGCAGCCGAGGTAAACCAGATGGACACATTTTTATCCAATTCAAGTTACACTTGTAGTGCAATGATATAATGAATTGTGTGTTTAAAGGCATGCCGTCGGCTGAATGGAGTCCGCTTTACAAGTTGTAAAAGCGCCAAGGACCGCACGGCCATGTCTATAACTCTGGAGCAGTGTCAGATACTGGAGCAGGAGCATGGACTGGCCCCACAGGTGTTTTACCAAGCCTTGGACTGTATGCGCAGGTCAGCTGATACATGAGAGAGAAGTCACACTGTTGTTTTGACTAGTTTAGATTTACTTACTTAGGCCTGTATATTTGACTTGTTTCAATTATCATGATCTGTCAGTGGAAAAATAATATATTACTTGGGCTGTGATTTAGCTCAGTCAGTAGAGCATGAGGTCCATATATAGAGCCTATAGTGCTCTCCCTGGCGTTGTGAGTTGGAATCCGGCTCATGACAGTTTCCTGAATGTCACTCCCCACTCTTCTCCCTGGATTCCTGTCAAATAAAGGAAATAACACTTGCAATAAGAAAAAATGTCTTATTCCACTGGCAGATACTTTTGCTTGAAATAACTACAACATTAGAATTACTTTGAATAAAGTAAAATAATTCAGACCTAATAAAAAAGAAAATGTATCTAGTCAGAACAACTCAAACCGCATTAATAATATGAATACAAGTCGTTTAAACTAATTTGCATGTGATGTTTATCTCTTATTTATTCTATATTTTTTTTCTGTTTACTACACAGTGAGGGATGCAGAAGAGAAAACACCATGAAAAATGTTGGATGTCGCAAATACGCTTTTAATTCTCTTCAGCTCAAGGCCTTTCCTAAACAGTATCGCCCTCCAGAGGGGACGTACGGGAAAGTCGAAACCTAAGTGGACTTTGTCATTTGGACAAAACCAAAAGACAGTTATAATAGGATCGCACGAAGAAAAAACGCCTACAACAATAGCCGCTTAGTCACTACTAATTTTAAGTGCCAGAGTATGTTATTTTGCCCCCCCCTGTCTTAAATAACATAAAGAGTCTGTGTGTCTGTGTTGCTTGGCTGTCAGTGGTAATGTGGGTTATCAACAATTCTGACAGCTATACTTTTAATAGCAGCACAAAGGCATACAGCAATTTCTAATTTCAGATCAGCTGGGCAGAAAGGACCAGCATTGACAAAAGTGATATGCAGCTGTTGTCGGACCTGTGCAAATTCACCATTCTTTTATTGAGTAACATTTTCTAAAAGTAACAAACAACAGTGTAAATACTACAATTTTGGTGTTTGTATCTAAATAAGGAAAATGAGTCAGAATAAGGAACACAAAGCTAAGTTTAATTAATTTGGACATTTTATGAGACTTATTAGGCATTCATAATTATGTCCATTTCACGCTATTCTTATCTTTTAGGATA
>JAVQKG010076670.1:0-27570 GCA_036025885.1 Hypseleotris bucephala
GACACTTAACCCACCTTACTTATGAATGGGTGTGTTAGTGAGCCTGTATGATTGTGGTGGTCAGAAGAGGCAGTAGGCGCAGAATGGCAGCCACACTTCCACCCCCCCTTCCGCCATAAAGCAGTCGGTGTTATAGCAGTTGACGCAGACGCATGGGGCGTTCCGCCGATATACATTTGCTGTCGTTTACGACAGCCTGCGTCTAGTTTTTTAATTTAGTTTAGTTAGTATGAGGTGAATACATGCTGAAGGGACTTTGTTTGACCTCTGACACTGGAGAAGTCAGCACTTCACTGGTCTGGTCTGCAGTTGGATGAAGACAGTGGTGATGATTGTATTGGTGGCAGTGGATGATGTTGGGGATGTTTTGTGCCCATCTGGCGTGGCAGGGTTTAGCCCTAATCCTTGAGCCCCTCGGCGGGGCAGCCACAGATTATTGATCAATACCCCCTGCTGTTTCACAAAACTCCTCCAAACACAACTACACCTCCCTGTCAAGAAAACAAGTCCACATGTAATTTCTAACACGTTTTGAATAAAGCCCCCCTCCAGAGACACAGGATATGTACTGTATAATGCTAAAAACACTTATTCTTATCTGTGCACAGTAATGTGGCTAGACTATAAATAACATTTGTGTTAGTAAAACAAATGAATTTTATAAGTACAATTCACATTAATCATTTTGTGCTTCTGTCTACTTGTAAAATATTTACTTGCTTCTAGATGCTTTATCAGTGTCATTCAGGACAATGAGACATTGTTAATTTCAAGTCATGACACAAGAGTAACTGTTGTGCCGCTATCTTTTCTATGTCAATAACTGGAGCATATGGAGGCACAAGTGTACAAATATAAACAGCCCCTGTGATTGGCAAGATGGTAATGACCCACCCAACTCTCCTGTCCATGCCTCTGCAGAGGGCATAAAGACTTGTTATTGTGGAGCTATATAGAAACCATATTTATCACACGCACACACACAAGTAGAGGCAGAGCAAATATACATGTACATAATTACAAAAACACAGACAGATAGGCAAACACACATAGACACCCAAAAGCAGTCAGCAAGCCGTACCCGGCACACACCTAACCACTGATAATCCTCTAGACACGGGAGCACACACACCGAGCATCATTATGTTTATCAGTGTGAACCAGCCCACCGACACCCATCACTCTAATTCCATTTGTCTGTTTAGATTTGTTTTGCTTTAATCCTCCCTTGTTTGTGCACATCTGCAAGCACTGCAACAGTACAGACAGACCTAGAGCAGGCTGACAGACAGACACAGACAGACACAGACAGACACAGACAGAGGAGTGATGTATCCCTCCTAAGGTCCTGGAGCACAAGGGGCAGCCCGGCGTATCTCCTCACCCAGAGAGCAGCTCCCTGTCCCAGGCATGGATCTGCAGCCAGGCCCGCAGGCCCCTGTAATCACTGCAAACAGTCAAACATCCAGTCACACAGCTTCTTACACCAACACAACATTACAGGCTTTTTACACAGTATTACACCACATCTTATTATCCCATTCAAGTCCCTCTATTAACTCAATTGGATGGTGGGATTTTCATTTGTAAATTGGAGGATTTTAGATTAGCTTGTCTGTCAGCGATGAAATGCCCCCTGAGACTGTGAATTATGTGACCAATCACATATGAATCGATGCTTACGCATGCCTTAGTGGATGAATGGATGGTGTCAAGCAAAAGGAAATGAACAACTTTAACCTGGATTATGCATTATACACTGTGTACACTAGACTAAAGCCTTTATCGGAGCAGATATCAGAGCTGTTTGGTCACAGATTAGGTATAAATCAGAGGCTTTAACTCTTCTTAGGAAATAAGAGGGAAAATGAGGACTAATGTCTTAACAATAAATGAATGACACCACTTCCCTATAGCCAACAATAAACAGCGTTTGCTTTTATACGGCAAATAATATGAGGGTCTAATAACGAATTATTAAAGAGATAAATATTAGCTGCTTATACACACACCTAGCAGCAGCATTATGCAGAACAGATGCTGGCTGGTTGAAAAGGAGGCAAATGAATTACCCCGTCTCCCTCCTCGGGCCTTGCATTCAGACACGGAGCGGGTAGGAGAGGGAGAGGAAGGCACCTCGAGCTAGTCTACAGACCCGGCAAATTATGAAAATGCCTCTCTGTGTCCTAAATGGAGGCCGAGCTCTTTAATGTGGCACAAAATTAGAACCTGGGGGAGGAAGTGTGGCCCGCTTGATTGGCGAAACCCCTCCTGGCCCACACTACCCCCTCATACCCCCCTCCCCCCTCCTCTCAGCACACACCAGATATTATCCGGTGCCTCTTGGCGTTCTCTTGTATTGGTGAAATGGTAGCATCCCAGATAGAGCCCCGGGGCGCCCATAAAGGTACCTAATTTGTCAGTTTACTCCTCAATTATTTAAATAGATCTAAGAAGAGAGCAGAGAATAGGGCGTTTTTCTGCCTCTTCACAGTCAAAGCGGAGAGAGACCTTTCTCCACGGTAGCCATTTTCAATTATGTGCTGCACCGGCCGTCTTTGATATACACAAGTGCCATAGTGGAAAGGGGGCTGTATCAAATAAACAAATGTGTGTACACAAGATAAATAACAGGGGATAATATGCAGCAAGCTCGAAAGAACTCAAAGTTATGTTAACATTTACATTAAAGCAAACTTTGTGAACATGTGAGCACACAAATATGAGTGACACACCAGTGCTCTCTGTAGACAGGCAGTTAGTGTTACTCATGCATTGTTGGCCATCATTCAAACCCTACGTAATAGGCCTACTTTTAATGCTTTTTAATTGATTTTTAAATGTCCAAAAATGTGGATTTAAAACAATCACAAAACAATACACAAAGATATTTGTGAAGCTTTTTTATGGGGATAATTACCATAGATAACCTAAGCATACACCTTTGGTCAAAGAGAAATATTCAGGTTTTTAACAAAGAGTAGTAGTCGGGGTATGTGATATGGTGATTAAAGATCCTATTGTGATATGAGGTTTTGGCAACCTGCTAACCTGGGAAGATTGTTGAATCATGCTACAGTTAATAATAGTTTTGTAATGCTGTCATTTTTACTCTAACAATGTCAGTGTACATATTAACAATAAAAGTAAACAAAATAATACTGAATGGAATTCAGTATTGTAGTTAAGGTTTTTTGAAGACACTGATAACAGTAGTCTTTGTAAGGCAAAAAATACAATACAAACTTAAACCTAAATAGTGATTGATCAATCTGTGGAGAATACTTTATAACCACAACAGGAAATTAGGCCTTCAGCCATATAAAACGAGACTTTAGATGAAAAATAATGAGTTTCATATTGCGTTTTGTCAATAGCTGTGTCAAAAGTGGAATTAGTCAAAGCTCCATAATCAGTGGTTCATGATCTTGGGTTAATAAAATTGTATAATTTTTTTTACCATATTGCCCACCCCTATTTTGTAGAACTTACAACCTCAACTTCCTTATGCACTTTGTTCTTAAAAAAGAAGTAATATTATTGGTGGTTGTGAAAGTACCAGCCTCTTATGTGACATTATGTTTTCTGCTGGTGGGGTGTGAAGGACCCTCTCAGCACAAATGCTTTAAGAGCAGCTCTCATCTCTCCAAAAGCTCTACATCAGCAGCTGTTGCCAAAACTGGGTCTAGTGACAAAACAATAGTCTGTATGTGCCTACACAAGACGTGAGCGACAAGACAAAAGCCCAGTCCTTAAATACAGGACAAGACAAAAACAGCAAAATCACATTGTTCGCTTTTAGCCCCATCTACAAAAAGTGACACAAATACAAAAATGAACACAATTGAAAGACCTACAAATGGTACAAATACATTTGTAGGTTGTATGTTTACTGGTGTGTAAACCAGTAAACATACACTACAGTGAGAAACACAGACATAAGCAAACAAGACCCTGGGACAGGTCAATCATCAAACTAATGGGACTGGACCAGGGAATTTTCAGAGCCACTTTTGGATCAGGGACAGTTGAGGAGGGATGCTGTCCTCTGAAGATGACTATACTATCATTTAGCATTTTCCTGTGGTACGGGAAAGCTAGCTGCCCTAACATTGACAAGATGATAATAATAATGCCTACCACTTATAGTAGTAGTATAGTAGTGCTTTTCTAGATACGCAAATAGCCTTTACAATTGCATTATTCATTCACCCCTCAGTCACACTGGTGGTGGCAAGCTACTTGTGTAGCCATAGCTGCCCTGGGGCACACTGACAGTGGCGTCGCTGCCAGTCAGTGCCTACCACCCAACACCAATCACAACCATTCATTCATAGGCAATGTGGCTTAAGTGTCTTGCACATTACATTTTGTGTTCAAATGCCATAAATATTTGACACACAAATGAAAACCTACCTTATACAGTACAATTCAAGATGTCTTGATTACTGTTTTGACTAGTCTTGACAATCTAGAAGTATGTGTGGGGCTAAGCAGTATCACAAAGATGGGTGGCACTCCACAATCATCACTGAAACACATTTCTTATGCCTAGAAGAGGTATCTACAGGGAAAAGTTTTTCAGTCTCAGAAGTTCTGTGGCCAACTCAGTATCATGTCTCTGACACTCTATTCTCTTCCCAAACCCGAAACCAACACACCCCAGCGCTCCACCTCCCTCTCCACAAGCCTCCATCCAGCCAGGCAGAGCAGAGCAGATAGGCCCAGCTGCTAAAGCTGTCTTTTCAGCCCCTGCTCCCACTCCGTCTATCGGAGATACACAGCAAGCGGAGGTGTCGTTTTCGGCTGGCATTTCGGACAGTATCTACTTATAGACAGGAGAAAAAGAGAAAAGAAAAACAGAAGGGGTATTATCAGGGAGGGATGAGAGCAGCAAAGGCATTTTGTCTTTTTATTCCCCTCCTAAGCCCTGGGCTTTGCTCCCAATCCGATTGGTCGATACGGCCAGGGATGTAAATGAAATGCAAAGAGGAATAAGGCTGGCTTCCCATCTGAGTGTGTGCCCCTCTCTGTATCACTCTGTTTATGGTGTTGTTTCTGATTCCATTCATAGACTTGTGCTCTCCCTGTTCCTCACCACCTCTCCTCCATCTCCTGCTTCTCTCTGGGCTCAGCTCTTATCTCCTCAGACGCCCCACATTCCAGCGCTTCCATGGCTCCCTGCCTGCACTCGTGGTCACAGCGATTCCATGGGTTCCCACAATCCTCGGCAGCTTGCTGATTTAGGGTGGGCAACTGACTCTCAGAGACAGGAAAGAGGAGAGGAACAGAGGGGTTAGAGAGAGGCAGGGTGTGAGGAATCAGACCAATGACAAAACAACAAAATCAACAATATCAACTGTGTGCTGTAGCATAAAACAACCTCTACTTGCATTACATTTAAAATAAACATACAAATTGCTTAAGAAACATTTATTTTAAATATTAAAAAATTCATATAAGCAGACTCGTCTGTTCATAGAAATATCTCTGTAACAAATGTAACTTTCATTAATAATAAGGTTGACTGACCGTAAACAGGGACAGAGCAGATTTGATGGTTTCTTGTGACTGTCCTTTACTCTATACAACAGCATTTACTGAAAGGTCAAGAACTGGCATCTGGTACAAAAGGGCCAACTTTTGTAAAAGGCTATTCAAGTCAAGTACAATTCTTCTTTTTTTTTTTTAAATGGAGGAACAACCAGTGATATTCACCATACACACATGCAGTCTCCACACTCAAACTCTAAAAGGGTCCCTGGCACCGAGACATTTTACATTTCATTTAAATCCACAGGGGATTACTATTGCCCCAGCAAAAAGAAGAGGACAAATTCATCAAATCCATCAGTTCAAAACATTAAAGCACTATAAGATGGACGGCTGATGGATGGATAAATGGCAGCACTGATGTGGTACAGACTATGTGGCACGGCACAAGTCTGTCCTAGATTAAACACTAACTCTAATCCCCCATTTCTGCCCCCAAATTGGGTTTCCCTCAGCCTGGACATTCTATGTGAGGAAAAAAACTAGAACAGTGGTAGAAAATAATCAGGATGTTAAAAGCTGTCACCAGGCTAAGGAAATGTAATAACAGAAAGAGTTCAGGGCAGCATGATTAGGGTCAGCTTAGGTGTCCTAAAGGCAAGTGCAGTTCTTGGTCCAGTGTAAACAATAGTCCAACAGAACGTAGTTATTTCACTTTGTTAAGAACTCTTTTTACAGGAGTCTATCTCTTACCAAAGAAAAAGTATTTCATGTGTTGTTTCATGTGTTTTGACTCAGCTCAGTGTTTTGAGTGAATGCCTCTCATCATGTCCTCTGCCCACGGCTCTGGTGAAGCTTGTCTCTCTCTTTTCTCAGGTGAGTAATGGCAGAGCGGATGGCAGCGGCCTGGGGATCAGTGGGCTCCTTCTGTAAGTAAATGTGGAAGTGCTGAACGCTGCAGGTCAGCAGGCTGTCTGGACTGTAGCGCTGATGACCCAAGCGGAGCAGCCTCTCACAAGCCAAGGCCAGGTTCTTGTCCCAGTTCGCAGGGTATTCTGAGTAGGTCTCCACAATGTCCTTATACAGCTGAAAACAAAGTAAATTTAACAACATGGTACTTTCCTTTGGCAAATATTTTGTGCTGTGTTCAAATATTAATGCACCATGTTTGTGGGGTCACACTCACAGTGTAAGAGAGCTCAAAGAGGCGAGCCTTCCCGTCTCCCATCATCCTCTCTGCCAGGTCAAACAGAAAGAAAGCCGTCTTCATCCTAAACAAAGCACAAAGGCTCAGGGCTAAGTGCTGGATGGATGAGCCATGCAGATCCACCCTTCTCACAGACGCACCACTCCAATGGAGTGATTTATGTAGATGCTGCACCAAATACAATGTACATGTAGATGCTCTAGCACACAAGACTGGTTTATGGAGATGTTCAGGCACACTGGTATGCATCGTGACTCAGCTTTCATGTGCACCAAGTATACAGATGCAGCAAAGAGGAAAGAAGAAGGAGTTCACTGTACCTGGCCTGCCACATCTCCTCATTAGCAACTCGCTCCCAAGACGAAGGATTGAAACTGTGTGAAATAGTCAACATTAAAAAGCTTTTATTAATATGATTACAACATTCCACTTACACTAGACATTGCTGTTGCTGCAAGATTAAACAACAAAACCAGCTAGTACATTAGGCATGGTGAAAAAGTATTCTTTTTCACATTGTTGACTGTAAACATTTGACCTCTTCTTCAAAAGAATATTTTAGCTGGGTTTCTGAGCTAATATTTGGCTTGTGGGCATTGGTGGACATGGTTGTCATGAGTGTGCGAGAAATAATGTCACAGTATTCAGCCGTGGATATATGAGTGAATGAAGGGCTGCCGGCAACAGCCACTGAATATGGAGCTTTGACTAATTCCACTTTTGACAGAGCTATTGACAAAACGCAATATGAAACTCATTATTTTTCATCTAAAGTCTCGTTTTATATGGCTGAAGGCCTAATGTCCTGTTGTGGTTATACAGTATTCTCCACAGAGAAAGCCTCACTAAGACAGATGAGTAGCCATGGAGATACTGGTGATAAAACAACTGCTAGTATATCATACACCTTAAAACAATATTACAACTGGTTAGTTTTAACAAGCCTACTGGAAATATTTACACTGTGTAGAACATGTATAACTGAATGATAATGTCGGTCTGTTAAAGTCAGAAGTATGTATAAAGCTTAAACCAAAATGAAACCAAAACATGCACCTCTTAGAAATGGGGTGTACTTGTAAGAAAGTTATTCATCTTCAGCTTTAAGATTATTTTGTCTTAGTAGTATATTTTTATGTTTATGTAAGTGTATACTGTATGTGTACAAGTATACTGTTTTAATGTGCACCTGTTGTGCGGTTCAGTCCAGTTGTAGAGGTTTTGAGTGCGTTGAGCCCACTCTTCTGGGTGAAACTGCCTTTGAACAGGCACTAGGTAGTCACACACCCCCAAGGGCCATCGGGAAAAGCTTTGCATCCAGCTCTGGTCTTCATCAGGTAACCCAATACAGACAACCACATCTCTCCTACAAAAATAAATAAATTACTTATTTGTATTTTTAAATGAGACATGCGTTTCAACACCTTCTACTTAGCATGACCTACAGTATGCTACTCACCATAGCTCAGACTCTCAGGGTTAATTCCTGGGGTCACTGTTGCCCCGCACGGTTTTGGGTATGTTGGCCTGGCAAACACTGCCCCCTGGTGGGCTTGGTATTTACAGGTCAAGTGATGGATGAGAGCAGGGAGTTGAAATGAGCCCATCAGAGGACGTTTAACCAAATCAAGTAGATTAGTTGACCTCTTCAGTTCATCAAACTCCTTTTATGGCTGTAACGGTCCTCTGGGCTTATCTCCTCCGTGCACTCACTATTCACTGATCTCTGCTTCATTAGATCACCCACTTGTTCATTGGGACCATTATTACCCTCCTATTCTCTCTGTACATTTTATTCACAGCCTTTTATTCATCCAATTTCTTTACTTTTTAAGGAGTTTAAAAATGTGTCTGAATGATCTTACTGTGGATTATGCAATAAAAACTGCTCCAGGCTGAATGTTTTTTTCTCTTCAGGCTGCACTGGGTCCCATTGGCGACCAGGAAAGTGTACCGCTTGAAGGTGATGACCCAGTTTAGCGATATACCAGCTGTAGGTCATCATCTGCAGAACAAAAAAGAAAGAAACTTAGCATATACTGTATAACATAACTGTACATGTTTACAGTGAGTTCTATATCCATTTGTGATTTGGTCCATTCAACTAACCAAATCTCTGCAACCTATTTATTTTTTCCAGTTGATTGAGAAGCAACTTTATCGTGGTTGTTAGTTGGTCAGATAGTGGGACCAAATTTTAACTCACTGAACAAAAGTTGTTGAATTCTAAAGGCTATTTACAGTATTAATTCCATAATTTCATTTAACAACATTTGCATTTCAAATAATCTCAATAAAAACTATAGTTTGACCCACTTTTAAGGCCTAGCCCAGCAGTCGGGAATCACTGGTTTTGTCTGCATGAAACTCACCTCCTGGTCAACCAGCCGTACATCTGGCCGCACATCTTTGCAGTAGTGCAGGTATCGAAGAGAGTTCCCTGGAAGATCTCCTCTGGTCAGAACAATTGAGTTTTTTGGAATAGAGGCTAGTAACTCAAGACCAAACCTCTCCACCACGTTGTTTCTGCTCTGATCAAATTCCCTACAGTTAGAAGCACAAAGATTATTGTAACATTAGCCTTTAGTGAAAACTTTTCAAATAGTGAGAACTTTTCAAATAGTTGGAAGTCTTCATATTTAGAATTTACATGATAGGTATAAAGTGTGCTTGAATTTGTAGGTATAACTTCAAGGTGTTGTGAGGGTAAGTTGTCAGTGCCCCCGCCCCTTGTGCTCTTCTGGCTGCCTATCTAATCACATGGAGACAGGTGTGATGGGTGTGACAGCATAGGCCATGCACTCCCCTTGATCAAAGCCTCTCTGTGATGGCTGCCTGGTATTTGGCGGCACTACCCTGGTGTAATCTGCCTCCTCGGACAGCTAACGTCTTAGACTGAGCTCTTGCACTAGAATCTATGTGCTAACCGTGCCTTGCTTTAGCCTCTACCATGGGGTGAGTGCAGAAAACCTGACATGTAGAGTTCAGACCTGCAGTGTGAAGAGCAAATGAGAAGCAAATCAGGTTGACTCAGAAAAACTTGTGCATGGGGATTTTAAACATGAGACTTTATAGAAATATTTGGCCCAACAAATATGATAAACAATTCAAAATAAGTTTAAATCAGGCATACTCTAGTTATGAATATCAGTCCTATCATAACGATGAAGATTGTGTTTTGTGTCTTAAGTAATTTCTTAAATTGAAAGTGGATTCCCAGCTTGTGTTATACCATAATATACATTGTAGTTCAAATCAAATCAAATCAACTTATCAACTTATTTGTATAGCCCTATATCACAACAAAGTTGTCTCAGAGGACTTTACAGAAGAGTCCACACACTGCTTTCATTTTATTTTTTGTAAAAGCACAATTTTATCATTTATTTTTTAATGTAAACATTTGACCTCATCTTCAAAATTATATTTTAGCAGGGTTTCTCAGCTAATATATGGTTGTCAAGCATGTGCAGAAAATAATGTCACACAGTATTTGAAGTTTAAAGAAGAATGTCTCTTCCATTGGCTTTAGGTATATTCTATATTTCAAAATTCTTCCCCTTTTTGTATTTATTTATTTTAAATTTCACACTAGTGAAAAACAAGTTATTACTTCATTTAATATTTCTTACAACATATTTCACAGATGTGTCTTATTGTATGTAACCATTGTAGTCTATGGTTTAATCTAATCTACCTTTACTGTGTTGCTTACTTGTGATTGGTGTGAATAGTATGAGCCAACAGAGTGATAGTAAGAAGCCAGCCCATGACCTTCCATATTGCTCCACATCCTATCTTCCTCTCCAATATACTGCACGTCCTACTCAAGCCAAGGCCTGCCAGCACACACACTGCAGCGTCACTTTGTAGCCAGAAACGCTCAACCTGCAGGAAGTACAAGACACCACTGCGCTATTTGTAAATTTACTTTACTTTTGGATACCATTCAATTCAGCTCTAATTTCATTTATATTTTTACACTTGGATATTTACTAACAGACATTTCCATCTTTAAAAAAATGTGTTATTGTTAGCTCACCACACCAAGTAGCAGGGGTCTTCCAATATCCAAGTTTGCTCTCCATGCGAAGAAAAGTGAGTAGACCGACAGCATGATAATCAACAGCAGAGACATGGTGCAACATTTTCTGAAAAGAACACGTGGAATTTGTTACAGGTACATTAAAAATGTCAGTAAGAGAAAGCACATATAGAGGAATATACAGGAGAATCAAGTTTTTTGTATTATATTTCTCATTTAAACTCTTATGTAACATTGTTTATATGTTAATGTGATCAGAGCCAAGAAGCAAATGAGTAAGTCTGTTAAGAAGGGCATGACTTATTCCAAGGTTGACTGAGTCATAAAAAGCTTTTGCCAACAATTGAATCACAAGTTACACTAAAGAGACAAAATTTACTTATACACAGCAATGGAAACAGCAACCTATTTTATTAATGTGGACACTTCTATTGATTTTGTCAGGATTTTTCTTTTTCTTTAAAAATATTTAAATTATTTTTGTTTTTGGTCATTGTTCCCCATCTCCTATTCAGTGGATTATATTATGTGTTTAAATGTGTATGACAAAATGTCACCTATCTTATTTGGTGAGGGGTTTCTACTACCTGTCCTTTATGGAGAGTAGCAGCCCATTTACAGCCAGCACGAGCACGGGAAGTGAAAGGTCTGCCAGGCAGTGGTCCAGCTGGGCTCTGAGACACACAGACAAAAGATAAAATAGAAATATAGTGTCGACCAAAGACATAACTTCTTTCTCTGCGACAAAAACTCAAGGACACCAATTATGAAGTGCCCTCCATCCTCTATCAAAACAAACTGTGTGGACGTGCGTGTCTTCTTTCAATGGGATTGACAGATACAAATGACTGTGTCATCCACCACCCGCTGCCCCGTCCTCTCCTCACAGCTGCTGTCAGTCACAGAGCACACACAGTTTCCTGCCTCTTTCTTAATACCCATCTCTATTTGACAGATTATTGAGTCTCTATATCTCTCAATGTACACTATGTGAGAGTGCTTACATGTGTGTGTCTGCGAGTGTGTGTGCCAGCGTCTCCAGCGGGTTTACGTCTTCACTGTGACATGCCTGTCATGTTTGCCTCTTTTCCCCATCTTGAAGGTGTGCTTGTCCATCAAGCAGCAGGGGTGATAGGGATGGGTGGGTGCCTGGCAGAGGGGGGCTGATAGTGGGGTGCCTTAAGACGTACATGCACCCCCATCCCGTCAGCTGAAGAAGATACTGTGCTGGTGGTGGAAGAGAGCAGAAGGGATTGGGGTGGAGGTGGGGGTGCTTGAGTGGAAAAATACAATTTCTCCAGCTCTATTGCAGTGTCTGTCATCACAGCTTGTCACGCTTAAACACCAGAGCTGAGTGATCATTTCAAACTGCTGGAGAAACAGAACACAGCGATTTGGCCCTCTAAGCAGGTTCAGTTCAGCTTTCATGGAGGAGAGTGAAATGGGAAGAACAAAAGCTGCTGTGGGGAGAAGAGGCACAGAGACAAGAGAGTATGGGCCGCTGCAGAAATGATTGTGGGCTCTCAAAAGAGTCCAGTGTGGCTGCGTTTAACCCTGTGTTCAACACTTGTGCAGAGCAAGGGGGTTACATACTTCAAAACCCAACCTAAATGTGTGGTCAATGGTCATAGTGTAGTGTAAAACCCAAGCATCTCAAAACCTACTGTCAAAACAGTCATTATGTACTCTGAAATGTTGAGCCACAAACAACACATATGATGTTCCATTATTTTCACACCAGTATTAACAATCAACAAGATCGTGTTCAAGAACTGCTCTAAATGGTTTGAGACAACTTTGTGATTTAGCGCTGAATAAACTGATTTTACTTATTTAAAATAATAAAATGCATCCAGAATTAACAAAAATTTACTTACTGAAGCATTACCATCTTATTGATAGAGCTTGATGTTTTAGCCTGTAAACAACATAAGAACATGGAGAATTTTTCTGTGAAGGTTTATTTCATTTATCCATGTAATCAAATCAAAGTTGAAGAAGGTTTAAATCAGTCAGATGACTGATTTGAACCTTCTTCAACTTTAACATGGAGAATGCAAAAATAGTATTAATTTATACATGATAGTAAATAAAGTCTAATCACAAGGTTACAGTACATACCAAACTGAACGTGCCATATTCTGCCCTGAGCAGGTGGGTCAGCAGACCGGACAGCGTGGTCTGGTCTCCCCAGCTCCATCGAGCTGTGTTTAAGTACGAGGATATGGGCATGTAGATGTAGGGCAGAAAACCAGCTCCAAAATACACTCCCATGGACATGACAACACGTACTGAAAGCTCCTGTGAATAAAGGACACTGTTGTTTTTACTGCATCAAAAGAATATAGCTTAAATCTTAAAACAACATACTAAGAAACTTTTAAACTAGAAATATAGTCTGACATAAATAAATAAATAAATTGTTTTATGGTGCTTCTTTAATATTGAATCTTCAGACATTTGCAGCACATTCTAAGAGTAGTAGAAATTTACCTTTACAGAGTAAAGGCGATAGAGTGCCCAAGGAATGATAATAATTACATACAGCACCAACGTGTGTTGGTTACAGAGCCCAAGGCCACAGAAAAAAGCTCCCAGATGGGCAATCTAGGAACGAAAGAGAATAGACAATAAAATACCTTTTCAAATTTATGACCCTGAAATAATATAATTTCACAGCTTACTTTACATCTCTGATTGCTATTTTCAGCACAGTGAAAACTGGCAGTCAGGTAGAAGAGCAACCCAACAAACAGGTTATTGAGGCTGAAGACCTCTGCCACCATAGACCACTGCCAGGTCAGTCTGGACACGGCAAATATCCCTCCGGCCAAAACAGCTCCAGGAACGGGACCTTCAAGCCTGTAATAAGCAATATATCATAAAATTAAGTTTTTTATTCAAACTGCATGGGTCAAAATGTTCAACTATAGCAACACTCAGTATTGCAACGTTTTAGTAAACTGAAAAGCAATCATATTTCATTTAGACTAAAATGAACCATTTTATCTTTCTTATTTTTCCCAACGTAGAGATACAAAAAGCCTCACAGCCGTTTCACACATAATTTAAATTCTCCAGCCATAAAAGCAGCCACTTCCCCAGACTAATTTAGAGGCCCATTATAATCTTCCCTCGGCCTGAGTTTGCTTCTCGGACAAGACCTTGAAAAACATTCTGAACTGGGCTGTTCCAATATCACAGGAAACTCTCTCCCTATAGCAGCACGGTTGATCTAGAGCAGACCGGCAAAGAAAACCAGCCACGGTGGAGATAGCACTTTATCCCCAGCTTCTTAAATATAATGTGAGCACAAAAGTTTCCCCTTCATCCTCTCCTGTACTGTCTCCATCTCCTTTTGCGGTAATTGAAGCAAACTTGGGATAATCTGTCATACGCTTAAGACCCACCACTTACTAAAATGAGACAGAGTGGGGTGGGAGATGTGGCAAAATTAATGGGGGGACAGAAAAAAGTGTGTGTTTTAAATGGGTGAGGAAGTGTGCATTTAAAGGGGTGCGGGATGAAGGATGAAATGCACAAAAAAAAGGAAGAAAAAAAGTTCAGGGGGAAAAATAGAATAAAAATCAGCCCAGTTCCCCGGCATGCTGGCTCGGAAATATGAGCAGCCTCCTCGACAATTAGGGAAGTCAGGCAGTATGGCCCTTTCCTCCATTGTGTGGAGTGGCTTAGAGTCCTCATCAGCCTATCAGCTAACTGACAGGCAGAGAGCTGCTCTATTCAGCACCGCAGATACAAGCTGCGGGCCAAACGGCTGCCAGGTCCCTTATGACCCCACAATCCCTCGCCGGTGACAGCTTCAAGCTCCATAGCAAATTAGGCGCTCTCACATTACAATCGCGCAAGACAGATTCCATTAACGGTATCTGAAATTGAGTAGAGAGCGGGTCCCCGTTATCAGACCTGACTCATAAGCGCCACCATTAATCACGAGGCATGATACCATTTATACATTTCCAGCTCTCTGCCTGCCGCTGTGATAGTCCGCCACAAAAGGCCCGATGAGACTTAGGCGGAGGGGAACAATGGAGCTTTCTGACGAGAGCACAGTAAATCATGAAAAAAAGCAAGAAAGGAATAGGGGGAAAAAACTCCTGCTGCTGACTAGTTTCCCTTTTTCTTGGGTTGTCTCAGTCACCACTATTTTGCTATGTGTATGAGTGTGTGTGTGTGTAAGGCCAGGAGGAGGGCTAGTGTTGATGGGGTGTCTGTAAGTGCTTTTTTAAATAGGAGATACGTCACCACGCTGCTCCAGGAATTAGTATTAAGTTGGAGGGATGGATGAAGAAAAGGGGTGTGAGTACTTTTCGTTGAGGTGCAAGACCCCCTGCACCCATAATTTTACCTCACTGCGTGACAATTAACCCGGAGCTTATAATTCCAGCAGAGGGTGGGGCGATTTGGGGTCACTTTGGGTGCAGCAGAGTGATGGGGGTCCTGGGGTGGGGAATTACGTTGAGTGTCTTGTGAAGTCCCATCTGATATAGCCAGCACACATACTGACACACATATGCAGTATTTCTTTCCTTGCTTTCTTCTCCCTCAGTTGCTGACAAATCTCTCTGTTAGAGCCAGTCAGTGCATGAGAGTTCAGTGATGTGTGTAGGGAGCCACTGTAAATGACCCGTCAGTATTTGAGGGGACCACCTGGGCCCCGAGCTCATTCTCCAGGGTGCATGGACACACAAGGAACACGCTGTGGACATATTCCTTGTTATCACAACTCCAATGCAGTGCTGGATAGTGCTGTATTAAAATGTTTTGGCTCAATGACAATGGTATGGGAAGAAAATAACAGCACTGACAACTGGAAGAGTCAATTCTGCCCATCTCTGCAAAAAAGTGTCAAATATTATGCATACAGCCACTTAATCTATAGATTGTTTCACTGTCTTTCGAAATCACATACTTGACTTAAGATGATTAAACACAAATATTATATTATATATATTATATATAATTAGGGCTGCATAATGTTAGAAATACATGGGATGGGTTGAGTATTGCAGCAACTATATGAATTGTGATATTTGAGTTACTTCAATAAATATATCAGTATACTGTATAATCAGTACCTTATATCAATATGTACATTTAAGCTGAAATAGACGAAACCATGACTAAACTGAAGACTGAATAGAATATGGCCATTTTTATTGGACTGGACAATATATATATTTTGTCACATGAAGACAGTAAAATTATTCCAATAGAGTCCATTTATTGCAATACAGATTGCAATTGTTGATTTACTGGCTGGGCTCCAAGCAAGCTCTCTTCAAGAACATAACACATGCTTAATATAATTGCTGTAAAAAGTCAAATTGTAGCTCGTTTCATTGACCTATTCAGTTGTTTGGTAAATTGTGCCAACACCAGGCGTCAGTGCTAAATAACAGCACACAAAAAGCTTACAGCAGCACTCTGTTTTGAGTGATGCTCCACAATGGAGCTGGCCAAAGAGTGACTGTCACACAGCACCCCAGGGACGGGACAATACTGCGGCTGTGCCACAGCAGATGAGCACAGCTCTGTTCTCTCACCGCGCTGAGGTTTGGGGAAGCAGAGCTGGAAAGGAATCACACATTCCTTAAGAGGGTAGAGAGCCCACAGAGGAGGTGGCCTGCTCGGAGCAGGAGGTTTCCAGCTGGCCCGGGATAACACCCGGGGGCTCTCCACTGGCCGGGACAACAGGCAGGGTACTTAGCAGCTATTTGTATGGAACTGCTAAGTGTATCATATGCTGCTTCTGAAGCCAAGCTGCAGTTGATACAGAAATGTAAGCTTCATTTCCAAGCTTTGAGCGGGTCAGTGCATGGATTAGTCGTCTTCTTCTGAACACCTGGTATAATCATAGTCCACAAATAGATTTGTTTTGTTTTTTTTATTTTTCGGTTTATTTTCAGATGTAACTTTAAAATGTGCTTGTGTGCTTGTGTATTTTTAACCCTTTAATGTGAACTTCTTCTAATTTTTTTAGCACCTCTACTATTACTACTGCTACTAAAATGGCATATGTATTTTAAAATATGTTTCAAAATATCATGAAAATAAACACATACAGCAGTATGGACTGTATACAATAATCACATTTTTCTTCTGTTCCTGTAATGTAAAGCAATGGGTCTTCCTATTCTGAATGAAGTATAGGGTGAATATGTGTCCCAGCTCTGCCTCTCAGAAACCCCTCCTCCAGCAGAATGCTTGACTGCTCTAAGTGCGTGTAAAATTAATCACCGCAATTCTGCTCAAACAATACAGCCACTGACATGACAATTTCTCCCAGAATGCCATCTTAATCTCCACCCAACACCCACAAAATTATAGGAATGAGAGAGAGAGCAAAAAACAATTTACAAAAACCCTATGTTTATGCAATTCTCTGTATGCCATTTTTACCGCTGCCTCCTCCAACAAAGTCATTAGCACACACCAGTGATACATAAATGTTGCTGTATAGATTCCATTAACTAATTCGGGCTGAATTGTAATTGCAGGCGCCTGATCCGTCTCCGCGCCCGCTGCCTTATTAGACACTGTCTGTGGTTGGTGAGCGCTTGGGATATTGACGTCCGAGGAAAGACACAATCTCGGGGCCCACGGGCGAAACTGAATATTAAACTGTTACTGTATTCTGCTGTCTATCTAACCCTCCCACCTCCTCCTCCACTCTATCCCCGTCCCGTAGCCAGTAATGAGGAAATAACATCTTCATTAGACATCTGTTTAACTATATTAGAGGATGTGTCCTGGGGGAACCATTGGTCATGCTGAGGATGGGGGTCTGTCCGACTACAATATAATACAAATGCGATACTGAAAGAATGGAACAAAAGGTCCTGAGATTGGGCTCTTTTTAAAGCAGACAAAACTCAAATTGACTTGTGCGTTGACAGAGAAAATGGATGTGCTGTTTCTGCCACTTGCAAGATTTTATCAGCCTATAGCGGATGTGAAAGCATGGCTTGGCACCTGTAGGCAATAGTAAAAACCCCTTGGGGTTTTTTCAGGTGGAAATTAGGACTTTCAATGCCATTAATAAATAGAGCAACCCAGAAACTCAATTACTATGCATTTCATGACATAATTTTGAAAGCAAATTATGCAAATTATTACTTAAATAGAATTATCAACATGTGGTGCACAGTCTCTTCTGTCAATAGGAGATTCTGTGTTTGATGGCTGCAAGATAAAATTAAAAAAAAAAATCTTTTGTATCCTAAAATATCACAGAATATTGATATAAATAGAAACGTTTTGGCTCTAAAGTGAATCTCAACAAGATACACAAAAATACAGCACACTTTAGCATTCCTGGTGAAGAAAACATGGAAAGTGACTTGGAGAGCATATGGTACAGGTCCATATAAGGAGCAGAGGACTGGGATGGCACTGTGCCCGCTCTCCGGTCCACTGTGAATCAGCTGTGCCACATAGGCCCGCACTTGGCCCAGATATCTCTATACAGGTACGTGCTTCAACTCTGCTGTTATGTAATCATGTGATCAGACAGGAGTGCTGATGATGAGCGTTCTTTGGGATTGTTTTGCGCTCTAGCGGCTGTCAGCATGCTAACGTGTCTGTTTCCGCTTTCTCGGGATAAGCTCAGGCAATGGAGAGAGATCCCTCGCAGGTAGCAGAGATTCGGAGCAGCTTTAGCAGATAAACAGTGAAACGATGGGACATAGAACGCCAAGCTGTCGGGATTATCCTGCTATAAAGAGTGCATTCCTCTCCAGAGTCGGGCTGAGGCCTTTAGCATTGCATCGTATGTGTGTCTTTCTGGGAACCTCCGAGTGCAACTGATAGCAGTTATCACAACGTCCAGTATCCTCAAAGGCTTGTCAGGCCACGGTGTGAAAACAGAACGAGACATGCAATTTGGCCATCAAACCACATGATCTAGCCAAGAAAACTGTAATTGACAAATCAAAGGGAAAAGTGCTACATATAAACTTATGCAAGAGAAAGAAGTGGCTTCCAAGCCTATCAACTTACATTCCCCCACATTAAACACAGCAATCTGGCCGGCTAATTTAAATTGATACATCAAAGGGCTGCCATGTTGGGAGTATTCCAGAAGAATTTCAAGGTCTTACAATTGACTCTGCCTTCAAGTACTATTAACTGTGATTTACACTGACTGGCCACTTTATTAGGTAGACCTATATACAAACATGTGAGCAATATTATTTAACAGTGCATCAATTTATTTCTTCAGTCACAAAGTATGTCAAGACAAACATTGTGATCAATTGGTTGTTAGAGGTTATATGGATGTGATAGAGGTTTCAACATTTCTGACTTCGGGCTTTCCTACATGTCTTTATCTTCACCTTCTTCATCAATGATCATAAAATCAAGACGAGAAATGGTGAGGTCAGCTAAAATGGTGTAACACTGGCCAAACACCTAGTAGCCATCAGGTCTTGTCAATAGGTTGATGTAGGTCAGAAGTGGGTGGATGTGCTGACTATAATCCAAAATTGTATCTTGCTAACTGTTAATATTGTAACAGAGTTGAAACATGGGTATCAATACCAATCCTCAATAGCTATTGAATTCAATTATTATGGGAAATATTACATCAAACATAGGTACCTTTGATATGTTGTTCCTTTTGTTTGTCAATATATGCTTAGAGAGAGTCAACATAGTTCAATATTATTCAATGAAGACTGTTAAAATGGTGTACCAGTAAAATGATCTAGGATAGCCTAGGCCCACAACTAGATCAGTTGAAAACCACTGCACAAGATGAGACAAACATACTGGAGTCCAAGCACAGAACTGGCAGATTAGAAGTGGACACCTGGAGCAATGTCTATGTACATCAGGTTTAAGTTATAATAGATGTACAGAACTAGAACATGCTTGGAGGAGCATAAACTGTAACAAATAAAATGGAAAATGTTGACACTATGCTTGCACCAACAAAGCTACAAAATTACTGAAATCAGCACAAGGACGATGTATGAAGGTCCGAGCAACCATTTAGGATAAAAGCAAACAGAAAGATAAATACTTCTTACATGATGGGGTCAGCAGCAGGTAAAAATGCTTGGTGGTCGAAAATACTCGCTATAAAATATTCCCATAGGATGAAGGGGTAGAGTGGGGATATGTGAGGAAAAGAGTTAGTGAGATTCAGGAGGCGAGAAGGGGGAGATTAGAAATCGTGCCATGTCAGGATTGGGAGCATGCTGGGCAGTGGGGGGTGGGACAGGGAGAACAAGGAAGTTGGAAATAGGGGGTTGGAAGACTGGATAATTGTGATATACAGACTAGTGCGTACGCTCACGACGGGTGGCTGATGGGTAAACAGGCAGGGCAAGGCGCAGGAGGAAAGAAGACGCATGGGTTCTGATTGAGCATACTGAACAGGGGATCAGGAACGTCACAGCCGAGATGTCATCACCAAAAAATACACCATGAGGGCACAAGCCAGAGTCACTAGGGGTGGGTTCCACTCCTGCTCCAAACATCTACATTGGTTTAGATTTGCAATATTGGCTGAGAAATTATCTAGTTTACAGGCGCAGGTGGAAAGAATCCAAATTAAAGAAAATAAAAGGTATAAAGTTTTTAAAGGGGTTTTAGAATCCTAAATTGTTGATTTCTAACAGTTAAGCACTCTGTATATATTTGTTTACTTGTATATGTGATATCAGCAAGGCCTTTGTTACATAACACGTAAATGTATGTATGTTTCTAAAACATTAAGCACTTTGGCTAATGCATAATTTAAACAACTGGTCTATTTATTGTAACTTATTATCAAACAATGTAATGTGTTAATGACATTATAACTATTTACATTATATACAGTACGTGTATGTCCTTACCTGCAGACAGTGAGGCAGAGAGCACCACTAGCCAAAGCACCCAGCAGGCTACTCATCAGGTTGACACTGTGGGCTGGGGAAAGTGTAGGCAGAAGACTCATGGACAGCCATGCTAAGAGAGTGAAGACTGGATATCCAGGTGGATGAGCAACCTAAATACATACACACAAGACAAATCAGGAACAACTGTAAGAGTAAGGGTAAAATCATGACCTTAGTGGTGGTGGCAGCCTACTGGTTCCACAAATCCTTGGAAATTAATTTCTAAAATATCAAAGCCATCCTTATGCATTTTCTTTGGCCTCTTCCCAAGGACAGTGGAGCTCCCTAGAGTCCAGAGTAGAGCACGTGGTGTTCACCAGCCCCCGCCCCAAACCACCTCTGAGCTCAGTCACAGTCGCCTGGGGGAGCTAAGCAATCACAGCAATTAGCCGTTAAGTCTTCTTCAGCAGATAAGGTCTTAGTCATTAAACGTGGGCTCATTCTGTGGCACTGATAAGATGAACAAGGCAGTGAAAGGGCCAGCACTTCAAATAACACTGAGCTAAAGGTGAGAGAGGGACTTCACCGGTCACCACAATACAAAGAAGACGTGTAGGGGACATTGCACGCATCAAACATAACAACTACGTCATTATCAGCAAGGAGAAAGTATAGGTCAAAACACAACTAGATGGAAGAAAAAAGTTAAAAACAAAGAGGCTCAATAGTAAAGAGTCATCTAAATATAAACAGGTAACTCAACTGCTACATGGTGACAGGTGACAGGTTGCCACTGTGGGTCTGAACAACAGAGCACAGTCCTGCAGCTCGTAGGTTAGATACAAGAGCCACAGGAAGTGAGGAGGAGCTGAGCTGTGGAGGTCTGGGGCGATTCACCCAGGGCCCAGAGAGGGCCTGCCATGCCCTGGGGAGGCCTGAGAGGAGACAGACAGGCCACACGGACTGCAGCACTAACGGCAGGATTACTGGCATAGTGACACCGACACAGCCTCCCTAAAAGGATCACAGCAGCGTAATAAACTTTATTAAATAATAAAACTTATTATAAATGTTAACCCGATTTAGTTCATTCTTTGCGGCTTACACACACAAAAAAGAGGGGTGGATATAATAAGCCTTATACCGTACATAAGGCAAAGCCTACAAAAGCCATCGCCTCACCATTGATTTTAATTGGATTTGAAAAAGGGGTTGCAAATTATAGCATTCTCTACTTGCAACTTAGTAAAATAAGTGCACAAAAAAGGGGAAACCTGTGGACTCAAAGTAAATTAATCTGCTTTCGGTCCATGCTTAATTAAACTTCCTTAATGCTTATGAGAGTTAATGAGTGAATTGATTAAACAATACAGCTAATACTTACCCCCAGCTCACAAGCACTGGTGATCAGCTCTCCTGTGGAACAGAATAGGACGGAAATTAATGTAAACCCAATAATTATTTTTAAGAGACAAGACTGCTCCCAAAGTTTTCCCAAATCAAATACTTGCACTGGGGTTTTGCATTAATTTGCCAGGATCAAAACCTGCAAATCTTCCCAGTGTGACATTTCCTAAGCGGCACGCTCATTCTCTTCATCTCTCCCTTCTCCCCAGACGCCTCCCTCCCTTCCCTGGCACATACACACTAAACATTAGACTGCCTCTTGAATGCTCTGTCACACAAAGACACACATATGCTGATCAGAGAATAATGCTTCCAGTCCCATCCTCCCTGTGCATGCTCTTTCTTCTACTGCTCTGTGCACCTCTCCTCTGCTCCCACACTGCACTGTCTCAGTGTCTCATCCAGTCCAATGGGCACAACGCTGCTGACAGTCACAGAATGAGGTAAGCTTTTAAAATAAGAGCAGGTTGCACAATTTGTGACAAGCTCTGTGTGAGATGCAGCACAGACTGAAGAGAACAGCCCTAAAAGCTATTTGTGGAGCTTTAATGTATTTGGGCACAAACCCATTTGTGCCAGAATACATCCAGAGCGTTTCAAATTAGACTGATTTCTCACCCAATGTTTGCCTCTCCCACTCAGGAAAATTGAAATTGTGTTCAGATTAAATAACATTGATAATGTTTGGGTTCAAGACAGCTCCCTCTATTGGGCGTACAGAGGAAATATACAGTATGTCATGCGTGATGGTTAGTACAAAGGTCAATAAACAGTTTCTTGTACAGATGACAGAAGACAAATGACAGCCTACAAATTGATTGTGATTGTATTTATATTAATTTAAAAGTAACACAAAAGAACTTCAGCATTAGAGATGGCACTGGCAGTCTCAGACAATTTGCAGCCTTGTTGATGCAGTAAATTAGGATGCTTACATTTTTGCGGTGTGTGGAGTTTAACACTTATCAGTCTAATGGAGCATGAAGTCAGAACCCTGCACCTGCTCAGCTTAAACAGCTCCACGTCACCTGAACATGAGCTGCCAGCACCTGCCATCACTTTACATCACTCTCATCCTCATCAGTCTCACTCCCCTCAGTAATGGCACACTTACACACCATTCAACACATCAGCTCCAGAAAACACCAAGCCAACACAGCCATCTCAGTGCCACGGAGAGGCATTTCTGTAGCCCTAATACCAAAAAGAGAAAATATTGACTCGACGGGGTATCGGCACGGGTGCCAAGACTCTTTGTGATAGTGGAGCATGGGCACCCACACCAGTCTTGCCATAATCCCCATCATTTCCACACTCCACATTCCTAGACAACAGCGTACCCGCAGGGCTGCGCTCAAGCCTCTCCAGGGCACATCACACCTAAAGAGATTAGGACACAGAGACGGAGACCTGCAGAATTCAGGGTGTTCAGCTGGCACTATCAGAGCGGGCATCCTGCACCATCCCTAAACACTGTGGAGAAGGGGCTGGACGTTTTTTCAAAGGCACCGTTCAGAGACAGCAGCAGCTGCAGCAGGGCCACTCACTCCTCAGCTCTGCTTTCACTATCTGTCCGAGCTTTCATGTGCTTTTACTGCCAATGTGCATTCCCTTTTGTAGCTCATCTGCCAGAGCAGCACAAACCTAACAAGCAGAACTTTCATGCCATCAAGTCCACATTTACAAGTTTGTAACCAGGCTATCACTTCTAAACAGTTTGTAATTGCGCAAGGCTTGACTTCATAAACTGCATTACAAGAATGTTGAAGGGTACTGTGCAAAATACATTTCTCTGAACTTTAGAACCCAGTTGCAAAATATTACAAAATGTGATGTTAAATTGAGAACATGAAAAACTGAAATACATTACACATTTATAAAATAGACATAGCACAGACCAAATATTTTCTGAATTTCATTCATCAACACAAAACACTGGAGCAAGTAATTGGCAATGGCAGGTATAAGGTGTTAGATGACAATATATCCACTCCCTCTATCTCTCTCACATCCTTCCACATACACCTACAAAAAACACGATTTGTAGCAGAAATGAAAGAATACATTTAATAACATCATTATGGCCAAACACAGTAAAAGGGATTAAAAGGGATGATTAGATACTCTATTCGGGGATGTGTAAACTGCTTTTACCCGTGCCTGCAGGACCACGGACAGCTCTGCTGCTGTAACTTTAACAAGCTGTCACATTGGCTACAGGCTCCACAACATGACACATCACATGACCACACACACAGCAGCAGCTAGCTCTGTAGCACCGACCTGAGTCTCCACCGGGGACCGTCCTCTGCACACAGGGCACGTACAGAGCAGCCACACATGCGACCGTAGCACCCGCCAGTATCCCGCTTCTCCTCTCCGCCCAAGACATGTCTATTGTGAAGAAAACGAATGGGTTTACTTTATTCTGCACGCTAGCGCTAACAACAAGCTAACATGAAGACTTACCTGTCGTTTCGTGGAACTAAGAGGACCCAAACCAAACTTTCCGTTTTCAGCTCTATGGCTTGTGGAAACCCACCTTCAGTGGCTAACGTATCTTGATCATTTTCATCTGCAGACTTGATAGACTTACTTTGTGGACGCAGTCAGCCAGGAAGTAGTTCAGCTACAAGCGCTCCCAAATCACATTCACGATTGAGCTACACTCGCGATATTACAGACAGACCAAGGTTTCTAGAGGTGTAGACCATATGTTGACCACAAACTAATGTGTCTAATAAGGCATGATTTTAAATTCAGATTTTTTTTTACTGAACTATAGTTAGTTTAGTGGATTTATTTTTCCAAGATTTTAGTAACCTAATAGGCTATTATTGGGCATATTTTAAAAATCACTTTGACCATTTCATGTAATTAGACATTATGTTTAAATAGCTAAGTAAAACAATTCTCTCATACATCTGAGGACCTATATCTTGTAAATTACTGAGTTGTATAATTACAGCTTATCCAGAGTCAGTTATTTGCCAGTAGGCTACTGTCTTATTCTTAATTGTTTGATCACTTTTTGAGCTAAATTCGATTTAGCTAACGTAGCCTAACTTTTTTAAACTCTCAACTTTTAGTGGCTGTGTATAGGCATGCTTAAACTAAATAGCCTATAACATCCATAAATGTCTCACAAGTGGCTGTGTTGCATAGGTTGAGGGGTTACTGTAATAAGGAAATTGCCCTGTTGAACCGATAATAATCCCAGCCCACCATAAATGAGTCTGATCCCTTGGTAAATTGAGCCCTTGGTGAGGTGGAGTGGTGTCAGCACCTAGCCAACTCTCTGATGGCTCTGTAATCCTCTGCTTCCCTCTCACACCAGCCTCACTGTCTAATCAGTCCTGAACACACAAAACCATACACCCATCACATGCACCCACATCCAGCACTCACCATTCACTACAATTGGGCTCAGTGTGCTCCTCACTGTGATGTCACAACTAATCCTGGGTGGTCAGTTATCCTCTGGGCTGCAGTGCTGACAATAGAACGGAGATGTGGTGGGTATTTTGGGGGAGAATGTTTATGAAAGTGGAGGCGGGACCCAGCTGAAAAACAGTATGCACAATTGTGAAGTATGTTTTTACAACACATTTTAGCCCAGATACATGAAGTAAAAAGTTTGTAGTAAGTACAATTTTCATTTGTACACTGGCCCTCGATGAAGGAGGGTAAGGGTGAGGGTGAATTGTTCTCTGTTAGTGTATGTTTTGTGTCAGCACTGCGACTCACTGATCATTATCCAAGCATGTCTATGTTTCCACAACAATAAATCAATCTGTATTATATATCATGTGTGGTGTATAGTTTTCTGAAACATCAGTAAAGTAAACTCCCTTGGTGATAAATGTATCAATGTCTCACTAATAGTAGTGACCATTACAGTTAGTAGCAGTGTCAGTGTGTGTGTGTGTGAGAGAGAGAAATGTTTTTTTTACTAATACCCAAGTAAGTTTTTAGAGTACCAGTAGTTGAGCGAGATTGAGTATTTCTTACATCACCGCAGAGTATATTTACACAGGATTGTACCAGGAAGTAATCATTAGAGAGAGTTGGATTATCTTTAACCCATAAATCCACAAAATGCTTTTTATTGACAGCTTGTCCAAAGAGAGGAATTACCCACATGGCTGAAGCCCTTGCTCCATATGCTATCTGCTTATTAACAAACATTAGTTGACTGTAATAGCGCTGGTATTAAATTTATTATCTTTCCAGATTGCATGTGAAGTGCCTTATTTTGTGCATGTGCCAAAGTGTGTGATTAGAGAGTTCTAATGTTGCAGCTCTGGGGATTCGGAGCATGAGATAAGAAAGGCATTAATAGAGAATTGCATGGACCAGTAGAGGGGAAATAGTTTGAAATGTTCTTTTTTTTATTAATCATATTGCTTACAGGAAATAGGGCAAGGCCTTGAAACAAAACAAATAACAAACATTACATTTCATTGGTTCTGACTATTAATCACGCAATTATGAACATTTTTGCAGTGCAAGTGATAATGCTCAAAATTTGTATCTGTTCATTGAAACTGCATTTGTAATCTAGTCCAAATACCATAATTTTCCAAAAATGTTTCAAAATTAGTTTAGGCCGCACAACCTCAAAACACATTCATCAATCCAAATAGCAAGCTATACCAAACAAATTGAACAAGCAAAGCCTTGAATGCTGTGGGCACAACAAAAATGTACTGTATGTGGGCTGTGGGCAATCTGGTACGTCTTATCACCATTATCGTCAAATCATATGGCTTCAAACTAATAGTCTATTTGCATTCAATGTCTTTGACAGTCTGGCATCCAATAAACAATTGTAGAAATCAGCTGTGGGTCACGAAGTCTGGGTTCACTTTTTTTTGGACCACTCCTTCACACTAGTTCATGCATGAGTGAGTGGCTTAAGAGACTCCAGACTGAAATTGGGTCTATTTGAATTAGTATTTTGCTCACTTTATCACATATCTGTTTTAATCTTACTTTAAGCATCCTTGAAATGAGGTGTAATCCACTTAAGCCCCGTCTGAATCAGCTTTACAGCCACATTACACCCATTCATCTCTTCCAGCATCCTCACAGTACTCTACTGTTGTTCATATTGTTCACAAGCTGAGATGGGAAAACAACAGATTTACCAAGCGTAGTTGGGTATTAGATCATTATAGATAGATGCCAGCATATTTACAGTGTGGAGATGCAGACAGGAGCAAAGCACTGAGGTTAAGTAAGTTCAATATAGGATGCAAATTGAAATCAAAACTGACTGTATGTCTAAAGCGATGGGTCAGGGTCCAAAGTGGGTCTCAGGAAGATTAAATGTAATTTCAATGATCAGCTTATTTGAAGGAGATACTATATATGGTTAATTGTAATTGCATAAATAAAATAGCCAAATAGATAAAGGCTGTTGTAAATATTTTAGAAAAGTAGTCCCAAATAAAACTAGAAAGCACTTGGAGAGTGCATACCGACGCCAGGACAGCTAATTTCCCCTATACAATGTTTTGGCACTAACTGCGACTTTAATCTGTGATGTCTAAGGGGCTTTATATTGT
>JAVQKG010076701.1:0-21933 GCA_036025885.1 Hypseleotris bucephala
TAATGGCTCCAATGAAATGCTCAAAATCATTTATCAATTTTTATTCATCGCAGAAGTACCAAAGTCAATCTAGTTCAGCATCTTCATCATATTAATTACTTAATTAATATTCAATGTAGATGTACCAAAATCAATCCAGTTCGGCGTCTTTACTATATCCAAGTGTCTGCAAAGTTTGAAAGTGATACAGCAATGCATTTTTGAGTTATTGAGTCAACAGCTAGGATCTGCGGACGCGGACAGGCAACTTGCGTTTCGCCGATATAATTATGCAGACACCATGTTTCTTCCCTTTCGTGGCCCTAAGCAATAGGCCAACACAACATGTAAAGACATGTCAAGACAAAATAGAAAAACTGGGAACATTGCATAACCTTGAAAAAAAAAGAAATAATTCTCAAAATGTTCACACGCTGATGGATTGTGATTATTTGGAATAATACAGTTGGCTTGTAAAGAGTGAAGCTCAGCAAAATCGAGTGCCAAAATGACAGTTCTCTTACCCTATCAAACAACAAGTTGAAAATGAAACGATCAGTTCACAGTGTTCGGGGTCTGTCAGAATACTGGACATGCTTTGTACACCTGGTATGTTCTTCACTCAAGAAACATCTGTCACTGGTCATGCACTAAAGCCAATGACTATAAAAGGAGCTTATCAGAGTCAAATAAGCCAATAAAACAGAGGTATACTGCTCCCATTTTGATGCTACAATACACTAAAAAAGTCACTTCACACTTAAAATAGGAATACTCCATACTTTCCCTATTTAACCTAGTTGACACAATACTGCTTATTAGCTGCTGGTGGTCTTTCTTGATCTGTTTTCAGCTTTTTACAGTAATGTAGCTTAATGTTGTCATAGAAAATTAATATCAGTGTAATAATATACCGCTGACCTAAGTGTTGCCTGGAAACAACAGCTACAGTATCTTCTTTTGCTCTCCACGATGACATCTTTAGCCAGATTGGCCTTGGTACAATATCTAAGCATACCAAAACTCAAGGCTCTACACACACACACTATAATTGCATCAATGATAGTACAATAAAAATGTATTAAATGCAGAATTTGATCCCATCGTGCATACATAGAATTTGCTGTGTTGAATGTACAGAAAGTATGTGACCCAATATAAGTTTGATTTATAAAACTAAAAGTACTTGATGTCCTATGGGTTTCTTTATAAAAAAAAAGAAAAAAAGAAAAAAAAGAAAAGGGACATTTGTCGTTTTTTCCAGGATTTGGAGGACTACGCATGCATGCGGTCTCATAATCTGACTTAATGGTCCTCCACACACTTGTATATTGCGATATTGTATAGGGGGAAATGTTTGAATCCAGCTTATTCTTCCTCCTCCTCCTCTTCATCATCGTCTTCATCATGGCAGTGAGTGATCTCCTGTGGCGTCTGGGCGAACAGGTTGGGAGGTTTGATTTCACTGAATGATCGAGTGAACTGGTTACGTTTGCAGTCCAGGTCTTTACAGTCGCTGCAGTGTGTCCGGTTACGAGTGGCCAGCGGTGACTCTGTGTCAATATCAACATGGGCATGTTCCACAGTGGATTCATGGGGCATCTGCCAAGAAAAGTGTTCAGTAATTTTGATGGATACAAAAAATTATAAATAGTACACTTTAATGGGGCAGCACTGGTGCAGTGAGTAATCATTCATCCAGCAACCAGAGGGTCGCCAGTTCAAATCCCCGCCCAAGCGCATACTGTCGTTGTGTCCCTCGAGCAAGACACGTAACCTACATAGCCCATGTATGAATGTGTTGGTGTGACAGCGTAAAGAATGGCAGCCAGTCTTCCGCCACCAAGTGTGACTGAAAGGTGAATGAATAATTCATGAAATTGTACAGAAGTCTTTGAGTGTCTAGAAAAGCTCTATTTAAAACTAATGGATTATTATTATTGTTATAATTGCTGTGTGTGTGTCTCGGATTAGGTATGTTAAGTCAATTGCTTATGTTGAACTCTGTTCAACAATGGTAAACACCCAGTTAAAAAAATCCTAGATATAGGCAATGATCCAGATAGTCACTATTTATCCCTTAATCAATTACTGATCTACCTTTAAAAATCCACCCAAGTGTGGGCATAACATTTTGAATTCTGTTGCTACAGACAAACAGACAATGGTATGGTAAAATCATAACCCCTTAAGCCAAGATAATGATTGCTTTAATTACAGTAATAAGTGCACAGGGCTGTATTTAGAGTATTATAGAAATTACTACAGTTTTTATATTATGATACTCACCAGTACATGAGCCGCTCTGAACAGGTAGCTGAAAGGATAGTACAGTAGATTGATGAAAGATGCTGCGTACAAATCAGCATAACGCATGACTTGAGATGCAAAAAGAGTCTGTCTGGATCCACTGCGAAAGAGGCTTCCCATCATGCCATAGCACATGTCCATGTCATGTGTGACTTTCTGAAAAAGAAGGAAAACAGTAACAATATGTTTTCTGTACATATCAATACAACACCACAACTACATAAAAAGGGACCCACTATTTTTTATATTATAGATTTTGGCTTATTGACTCCAGCCACAAAGGGTCACAACACTGTGTACGGTTTGTAGCACTTTCCAGCCTGATTACATAGAAAAGGCTCTGTCATAAGGGCCTTTTGTAAGTTGCATGCTAAATGAATATATAAATTGCTTCAATCAAATGATTTGAAGTGCCCTCCCTAGTCTGGTAAGATTTAAACTGTACTGTCTTGATGTGACGTTTGTGATAGATAATAAAGCAGAGAATACTTACACAACCTTTAAATGCCCTAACACCTTTCTGGATGTGGGGCTGTGGATAGTCTCATTGTATGTTTTCAGCTGAACACACACTTATACATTGGTGCTATTACATTATTTACAACCAGCACATATAGTACGACTCTTGTTCCATCTTTGTGCTGTTTTGTTCTTGTGTGTGAGTCAATACGTTGTTTATTCTTTTACTTTTTAACCTCTTTTCACTAGTACTGTCCATGCCGTAGATCAACAAACCAACGTGCAGTATTGTGTGGGTATGTTTCTTGTTGTCATAGTTACACGGTCTATATTAATTACCTTGACTCTTCTCTGAATAGTGCTGATGTCTGGCCTTTCGTTGCTGCTGCTGTCCAGATGTCTGAGGAAGGAAGGAGGCACAGTAAAATCATGAAGAGGGGGCGGGCAAGACACTGATATGAGTCTGTTAAAAGGTGGTGCAACAATGAGCCATGCCAGGTTATAAATAACACTGGTGAACCCAGTTATCAGGCAGCCTACAATCCAGTCTTTAGACTTCGGCCTATTGACCCTCTTGTTCCCACTCAAACACATGTTCGTATGCAAACACACTATAGCAAACAGAAGAAGTGATGCAACAGAAAGAAGTGAGAAACCAAAGAGGGGATCAAAAACAGGCTAAAGTTCACATTACTTACTTGTAGAGCTCTGCCAAGAATATGTCCAGGCCTTGCAGTTCCTCGAATAAAGCTATAAGAGAAATGAGCAGAGGCAATTTGTGGTCACCAGTCTTAAGTGCAGACATACACCCACTTATCTAAATTGAAATGTGCCATTGTACGTTACTGTTTTATGACTATTTTTAAAAAATATACTGTATATACTTCTTTCTAATATACTAATCACAAAATGTTCGGGATATTTGACTTGATAACGTTTAAAGTATATAGTTATAGTGCATTTTATAAGCATTGTGCAATTTCACCACAAAGTCAAATATCTTTACTTTCTGTTGTTCTAAAGTTATTTATATGCATTCTACACAATTAACTCATATGCTAGGTAAATAAATAAGTTTACATTTCCACCTTTTTGCCAGATAAATGTCTGTTTCTTGATATAAGAGTTTTTGCTTTATGTTGTTCTTTCCAACAATTATTATTAATATATTTTATTGATGGTAGTTTTTTTTATTGTTTTTAGTTGCACTAGTTGTTAATTGGAGTGACTTACAGCTCTTGTCAGTCCAGACATGCAGCTCCTGGGCCAGCTCAGGAATGACCAAGAAGGTTCTCCAGCCTTGACGCTTCTTTGATTTCAGGATGTCCCCAAATATGTGGTCCCCAATATATATGATGTCTTTGCCCTTGGCCCCAAGCAAGTCTCCTACAATGTCTGAAGAACCTAGAAGACATAAAAAGTGAGAATACAGGTTAATCAATTTCATTTCAAAGAGTGAAAACTGTGCAAATTTAATAAGCAGAAATCTTGACAAAACCAAAATTAGAAAAACTACTCACCTCCAGAATAGACAATACCATGTTGCAGCGGTCCTGTATATGTCCCTATCTTTAAACGACCTGTGGTCTATAATAATAATCAAGAAAGCACTTCATTGGCAACAGGTTTATCTGGGAACAGGGAATTAGGGTGTTGTCTTACCGTATCAACTTGTCTGAGCACTGTTCCCTCACCGAAAAACAAAGGCTTTCGGGCATCCACTAGAATCAGATCAAAGTAGGACTGCCAGGGCCGGTGTGCAGTACCAGGCTGTAGTACACAAATCATGCTGTTTTAACACTTCCTTTAAAAAATATGCACTATTAGACATTTTCACTAGAAAGAAAAAAAAATCACCTTGGGACCATGGGGGAAGTCAAACAGATAGGTCATAATTTTCTGTAAAGAGGCAACATGGTGAAAATCAACAGTAAAAAAAAAAAACAACTTGCTGACATTGGTGGACTAAGAGCTAAGTAAAATGCCTCCCCAACTCAATGCATTTACTTACATGAGTGTATTTGTAGTCACTGTTGGTTGCCAAGAACACCTTGGCAACTTCATTCATTCGGCTGAGGAGAAGAGGCAGTTTTCCCTGTTGGGAAAAGAAAGAAACAAAAAGAGGGGCTTGAGCTCTGGGCATCAGGAGCAAAACACTGTGTGGCGCTGGTCTGCAGCATCTTTCATGAATGTTAACTACTTACATCCTTTACTACATACTTCTCCAAGTTCTCTACTGTCTTCTCCTTCAGAGTGCCCTGTTATAATGGAAATAGAAAAGTTTTTATATTAATGTTTAAACAAGCTGCCCTTTATTATTACATATTAATATTTTGAAAAAACAATTGATTAAACCATTTGTATCAGTGAAATAATTCCCAATAAGAATAAAAATAAACAAAAACTAGACCCAAAAGTCTGCCTTTCTCCATACTGTGGCTTCTTTATAAACTTCTCTGAACCTTACCGTCTAGTGTGGAGGGGCCTTACCTTAAAGTGGACCCAGTCTACTGCGTCTCGGACATCCTGGAACATGCTCTTATAGGACATGAATAAATCTCCATCTTTGAAGCCTGTTTCACAGCTGTGGGAGAGAAGCAGAGACACATACATTTATAGTCTTTGAACAGGTCACGTCTTTAAACAACTCCTTTATAACATGACATTTGTTTTTTGTTTGCTTTTAAATGGGATAGCCTTCCCTTGTTGGAGGGGTCCCCAGCCAAACAGGAAAGCATTCTCCCCCTAAAAGACCAACAGAGGACAAAGGACATGCAGCCATTCCAAAATACATATATTCCAAAATACATATATGTATAGGCCTTTTTAAAGAAATGGTATAAATTATTTATTATGTGTAAATAATTAGTAACCTATTCTCCATTCCCAGTAAAATCTTATAAGTATCCATGCTTTTCTATTATTAATTAAAATGATCATGTAATCGTTATTAATAAAGAAGGGTAATTCACTAGAGGGTTTGCTCCTAATTCCATTTGTGTTGCCACTGTTGTTGAGTCATTGCCAGAGACTTGACTGGTTTGTGACTGGTTTAATGAACTGAGATTCTTACCTTGTGTATCTATCACAGTTGGAGAAAAAATCCACTAGGCAAGCAAAGAGGTAGGTCTCTGTCAAAGCACACAAGAGATAAATGTATAAGAAAAGGTAAACAGATCACACCTATCATAAAAGTGGTTGCTTTTAAACACTGGGCTTACCAGGGAGGTTAAAAAGAGTGTTTAGGATATAAAAACGCTCTGTATCATCTCTCTGAATAAACTTGTTTGGGTACCGCTCACGAATCTCAGGACTAGACAAAAATATGAATTATTTAGGACATTGTAGAGAGTATTATTGTATGGTATTGTAAGGAGATTATACTGACCCTCGTAGGAAGTTGAATCCATGTACACAGACAAGTATATTACCATAGGCATCAACCTTCAACAGGTTTCCATACATAGTGTCAAATACAAGGCCTCTGAAAAAAAGAAGGCGTAATGTCTGATTTCTGATTGTTAATTGTAGCAAGGCAAAGATTATCAACATATTAAATATTTTACCTGGTGGGAAAGGATGGATCATAGACAAAGCTGAGCAGCTCCTGAGGATAACCAATAGAAACCAGCCGCTCCACAGTGAGCTCAAAGCCCAGTGACTCGTACTCAGGCGACTTGTACACTAGCAAAAAATTCACATCTCTGTGTTAGAGCATTTAGCAACACTGGTTTGTACTTAATTACATTTATTAACATTATATCCTATTACCAATACGTAACTACACGGCAAACTTTTAAACTCTTATGAAAGAGTTCCTCAAAGGTCAAACAGCATGTGGGCCAAAATCACAAATTACTCTTGAGCCATGATTACACCTCAAACAAAGTCATACTGTAGGCATTTGTAGTCTGCCTTTATTACATAACATGTATCATGAACGTTACCACTTCATTCACTTAGGACAGTGTGCTGTTGTCTTAGTATTTGATGACAACATGTTCTCACTGCTGATGCAGGCGCTCTGCCCTTTGCTGTGTGTGTGTTCAAGAAAGACCTGGATGTTCTGTGAGCAACAGGATCAGGCGTCAAAATGAAAAACTAGACCTACGCTGTTGTACACGGCAGCAAAGTTTATATAGGCGAAACTCCCCATGCATCTACGTCACATGCTATGGCACCAACGGCCTTCTTGATCGAAGATTGTGTGCGAGCACTTATGAAGTCCTGCCCCAAACCATGAGAAATATGGGAAGGGACTATTTGAATGGTTTGATTCGTCTGGATGTTTGTGAAGGATGCTTTGGCCAAGTTGTGTAAATTTCTTACATCGTACAATCTTCGGTCAGTCCCTAGGTGGCGCTATTGAGGTAACTATCATTATCTTAATGTTTCTGGTTTGAGGCTAATCAGGCAAAGTATGTGCAAGTTAGAGGCTGTCAAATATACCTGACTTCCCAATTTCAATCCATTATGGCCGACTTCCTGTTTGTCGTAATATTCTATGTTCGGCACGATGTGGAAAATCACTGAACCAAGTTTAATTGAAAAGTAAGTGTATCCAGAGTTCCACAGGGGTCAAAAACATGGTGGCGCTATTGAGGCATTCTTTATTTGACCTTGATAATTTGCATATGTCCATTAAATATACCCTAGCCCGGATCACTGTGCCAAACTTCATAAGATTTAGTTAATGTTCACTAGAATTAATGGCTCCAATAAAATGCTCAAAATAATTAATTTGTTAATTAATCAATTATTACTCATCGCAGAAGTACAAAAGTCAGTCTACCTCAGCGTCTTCATGATTTGTAACTGTGCATAACGTTTGAAGAAGATGGGACAAAAACTTTGAGTTATTGCATTCATAAATTTACTCCTTAAGGAATTAATTACTTAATAAATATTCATTGCAGATATACCCAAATCAATTCAGTTCTGCGTCTTTATAATATCTAAGTATCTGCAAAGTTTGAAAGTGATCCGACAATGCGTTTTTGAGTTATTGCGGTCAAATGGCCAATTTGCGGACGGATGGACATGACAACACTCGCGTTTTGCTGATAGAATTACTCAACTTTCAGCAGCGGTTCTAATTGGCCACGCTAACTCAGAGGCAACCCATGAGTGACATGGGAAGATATTTACTCAACAGCCAATCAAAAGAGACGAGGGTTGCATTTCGCAAATCAAAACAGACAGCGTCTGTGCGAGGATTAAACTGTTATCTGACACTGGGATAAGAATAAGTCAGATGTTATAAATACAGATCTGAGTATGCACTAGTGCTGGTGAACTCAAGGGGGGCCTTTGAGGAGATGAGGCACACAGGAAAACATCTGTGTCCTACTAAAATATGTTTGCTTGAGACATCTCTGCACTCACTGACATGACACCTTCCTCTATAAACCCATGGGTTTAAGCGAATAATAATCATGCACCCTCCGGTGGTCAGAGCCTGTCTTCAGCCCCTACAGTGGTCTCCTCATGCCTGTCATACTTCTGTATGGATTTCTGAGGCACTACAAAGAAGACTATTTTAGGAGCAGTTTCCCCTCTGCTATCATCACTCTCTCTTTCTTTAGTTCACTTCGGGGGTTGCTTCACATTTTGACCTTGGGACAGTTTGGGACAACGGTGCAAATAAACAAATAAATTTCAACAAAATCATATTTTTAATTTTTTTTATCTCACATATTTTTTTTTAAATTAAAGCTCTTACCATCACACGTAGTAGTTCAGACTTAGCAACTGTAACACTCTCAATAGAAACAGTCAATGTTTTTTTTTGCCTAGTCGTCGACCTAGATTAGCTACTGTATAATATAAATAGTATTTATGAAGTTCATCCAATTCATGCGGCTCGCTGAAACCAATATATTGAAAGTTATTGTTTAATTTCAACCTTTGATAGTGTTATCATGAATACACACGATCATTTATTGACCCCTTGACTTAAATATTAATGCCTCTAGAGCAGTTCAGAATAATATACCAGCCTCACTCAAGACAAATGATACCCCGGGGCTACAGTGACTGCCTTTCACGAGTAACTCTAGATCACCATCACTATGTCAGATACTTGACCAGCGGTCTGTGGGTGATTTGTGGGTTTGTTCCTAAATGAAGAAACATCAGAGGTTACATTAAATAGAATCATATAAATAGGAGCTGATAGATTTACATTTACCAAAACTTACAGTATTTAACAGAATTTATTTCAAACTGTGACAGAATGTTGTTTTTTAAGTTTTTTCAAAATGAAACTTTTATGCATATGAATGTTAATGGTTTTATGTTTTAATAAATAAGAATGCATTATTGTTATAATTTTCTGTGTTGACCTGGCAAATAAACAATTAAATACATAGGGAAATATAGTAAGGAATATATATATAGGAATATAGTAGTCAACATAAATAAACATCTATATTCAAAAAGTCCGTTCTCAGGGGTTATACTGGGAGCATACAAATGAAAAAGAGTAACATTTATTACCACGTTGTAATACAGAATTCCTGTGATAACAGAAAAAACTGTTTTGGGAAGGAAAGGGTCCTATCGCCCAGCCCTAGGTTAACCCACTGTAAAATAAAACATCATGTTCAAATTATGTGTGGAGTGGAAATTGTTGCTTGTAATGACTCCCATTACTCGCATTTCTGTTTTAAAGGGGTCAGTGCTCTAGAGTGCAAGCCCCTTCTCAGGTTTCCTATGCTGTCATTAGGCACATGTACACAAAGACGTACAAACAAGCATCCACAGAGGTGAGCAGGGGCTGCAGCCTCTGGGATCTGTTTATCTACATTAAGATTGTTGCCAGATAAATATACTCCAGTGTATTTAGATAGTAGTAGGTCAGGTCACCTCGAAGCTGCATGTAAAACAAACTCCCCATGACCAGTGTAAACACTTTCAACTATCAGAGCGCTAAAGAGATACACAAAATAATAAGTGATCTAATTTAACAGCACTTAAAAAGAAAAGAAACTGAAAAAAAACTTATTCCAATAAATACATTTGGAAACTGACGCACAGCCTCAGGGCCATATGTAAAAATCTGTTGGAAATCTAGGGCATAACTGTGGCTCAAGCAATGTTTTCGTCAGGCTCATGTGTGCTCTTATTTTGCTTTTATAGCCAACTATTAAAAATGTATGTCATGTTGTATGTCACTTTAAGTTATAACAACTACTACTGCTTCTAAATATCTAAAGAATATGATCTACTTTCAAGGGATTATTACCATTATAAACAAAACAAGTACTAAAAACATCCAATTACATGCTCTGATTTGCTTAAGATAAAAAAAAGAAAAACTTTGACATCTCAAGTGCCGCCCCTCAAGCCATAAAAAGAGAGCCAGCATTTCCCTCAACAACGAGTAAGTATGAAAATATAATACATCCAGTTCAAATGTCAAAATGTGCACCTCCATAAATAACATGGCCGTCACATTAGATCACAGTAAACTACACCTTCACTAAGTAATGCTTAAACACCTACGTGTGGTAGGTTGTGCCACTCTGTAAAATTGGCAGCACCTCTTGGACTAGATGAACTGTCTGTGGTCCAGCCCCGAGAGCCGTCCAGAGACACACGATATCTATGCTTCAAACAAACATTAACACTTGGTTATGAGCTACCATAAAGAGAGACATGTCAACAGCTGAGTGACCATAAAACCTCCAGCACTATGGGCCGGGATACAGCCACACTGCCAAAGAGGGGCTACAGTGATCCTCGTTCTCAAGGGAGCCATCACTGGTGAACTCAACAAATAAACATGACCTGGTTCTCAAAGTCAGGGAGGATTTATTTTGAGAGATGGGGACTATAAACTGGAGCTGACTCACGCAGCAACATTATATGAAAAGATTAGGTGTAATTTTAGCCCAATTACAAGTATGTGCAAGAGAAAAACATCTAGAAGTTTGAGGTTTTAGGTAAGGTGTAGTTAGCATTTCTACTACTTCTGAATATGGCAAAGAAACATTATTAATGTATTTTGTCTTTTTTATGTTATAAAATATATGAACTAATTATAGGTAGAATTATTTAGATATGCATACAATAATATATTTGAGGAGTCTAATAAATAACATAAATAAATGACAATTCTGTTTTAAGGTTTTAAACAACTATGTTTATATTCAGGTACCTGTATCGAAAACCAGGAATCAATTAAATACTGGTATAAAAAAAATGAAAGGTACCTAGCCCTAATGATAAAATATCATGTTACCATCCACCATTGATAGTATTTCTGACTTCATAATCAATAGGGTCCAAAGATTCTTCGAACCTAAGCAGCTGCAAGGCAATAACACAGCCCAGATGAACCCAGCAGAGGCTAGAAGCCAGAGTATCCGACTTACCTGCTAAAGTGTAATCCATATCAAATCCAAAGCACTTAATCTTCTCCATTGCCAAGCTCCTGTTTACAAACACTCTGTGGACAAACAGCAGAAACACACAAACTGTGGTTAAGCCGATATGCAGTCACTCAATAAATAAAATGGGATTATTCATACAAATTATTACTAACATCATGTAGGGGTTAGGCCATGTAATACTTAAGCTGTAAATAACTGACTTGCCAGAGAAGAAATATATACCAGTTATACTATACCGCTATATCACCACGTTGTAAACATTCTATAAAGTATTTGGTATGTGACTGTCGCTGAGCAGTTCCATGATGACAGCAAAGCCAGAAATACATGCTAATTAATATGTTTGACAACTTCAGAATTTACTGTTACATGTTGCCAAACAACTCAAAAATAAAATACTTCAACCAAAATATCAAAACAAAATCAGGTGTGGTGTTAAAAGTCTTGAGTGAGTCAGTCTTTCAAGAAATCTCTACCTATCTGCCACATAAATACAGCATGTCTACATTGGTTGAACTAGTAGATAATGTTGACATATCCCAACTGACACAACTTCCACTGAAAAGATGGTCACATACTGTTAACCTAATGCAGACCATTGGCACGTAGTTCTTGGACTAATCATAGAATTTCACAAACCAAACAAAAAAGCCTAAATATAATCTTGGGTATTTCCACAGAAGTCAATATTAACTTATGGTACAAGAAATCGGGTCTGTTAAAGTTAAAACCTGCCTAAATCCACTGTCTGGCCTATAATGTTACAGATATAAAAAAAAACAATTTGAAAAAAAGGCCAGCACGTCCTATAATAAGCATACAAGAAAACTTAATAATATCTATTTTTGAAATACCTTGCAGCAGATCCATAGTGAGCAAGCTCCCATTTAGATCTTAGCCCCGCGGAGAACTGACGATGCATTCTGCACAATACTGAGCCTGACTTTGACTCCCTGTGGGTCCAACCTGCTACAGCAGCGTGGCGCAGCACAAACAATACCCACTCACACGCACTCTCTCTCTCACTCTGCTTTCTTGCCATTCACATTTTTTTTTGTCTTGTTGCAAAAATGATTGTGACCTTTCCGTGTCATTCTCTGTTGTGTGGCGTGGGTTGATGTTGTTGTTGTTGTTGAAGTGGGATGTTTATGCAACCTCAAAGACATCCAGAACCATCACAAGTCAGGTAGAATCAGGCAAACACTAGCTCCAAGCAACTGCTATCCATGTGTTGCCTCTACCAAAATGTTGACACGTATATAGTGTGACATTAATGTATTCAAGGTGTTGTCTACTGCATCACTAACCTCTATGTCAAAATGAATCAAGTCTTTGTTAAGTTAGAGTTAGTAGTTGTAGTTGTTGTTTTTCACTGAAGCTCAGAACAGTTTCCGTTTTTGTCCATATTCACCCATCATAAACGATATAGTAGTATTTCTCTCACATTTGACCACTTGCTGACCTATGAGCAGGATATGACATGAATGATGATGGTCAGGGTTAGCTCATGCCTGTCCTAAGCTCACATGTATTTACAATGGGTGAGGGTTTCTCAGGCTCCAGAGTCAAGCTCGACTTTGGCCCTGCTGACAACACTCAAATAGCCCACACAGAATCTGCTGCATGAGAGAAGGTTTAAACTAGCTTCTCTATCAGGGCACAGCTGTGCAATAATCTGACAGATTTTTTCCACTACTCTAATCTTCTGCAGACAGAAAATCAGGTCCTAGTAATAGACAGTTTATCTAGTTTAGTCCAGTCGCCAGCCTTCTGCAACGTGATACATGGCTCATACAATAAGCTGCATTGTTTCAGCTGAGCTCCTCTTTGAAGAAATAGTCCCTGTCTAAGATAAACAAAGGTCACTTAAATCTCAATTAAAGTTAAAATTAAACTAGACACAAACAGATACAAATAATCCTGTTCTATTTTTGTTTTCTTCACGGGTCTGGTTGAGAGTGTGAGGATGGGGATGTGTTTTAGGGTTAAATTTAAGCCTGCTTTGTGGATATGATGTGGCTATGCAGTGAATGCAAAATGCCCTCTAAAGTGATGGAAATATGACCATGTGTAAATATATGTTTGTTAGGGCTGGGGCTACTCTTGGCCTTTGACAAGGTGAGTTATGTCAGAGCAGCACAAGCAGTGCTAACACAAGTGTCACTTTGATAAAAACTCTTAGCATAGCATGTTACATGTACATGTTACATAAAGGCTCTAAAAATCTGTGAGTCCATCAGGATCAAAGGTCGAGTTAAACATTGAACATGTGCTACATACAGTATATGTATACAGTATGTTACAGTGTGTCACAGAGAGCTACTACAGAAATATTTATGGCATTAGCTTTATCTCACCTACGTTACTACTTGCTGTTAAAATACTCTTATCTTATGTGTAATCTTAACCCTGCCCTAAGGACCTCCAACACCAGAGTGGCATTTGGTCAAAAGAGCAAGAGATTTTTTTCCCTGAAGTCACATAGTCATAAAACCACACCCAACCAAGAAAAGGGTGGATTTGCACGGTATTAAGACAATTACGAATACATCTAATTTACATGTGCTGTAATAACAATCCTATAAAAAACACATTCAATTACATTAAAACATACATAAGAAGGTATTTAAATACTTGAAATACTTTTTGTAAACTGAAAAATGTCAAATTCCTTACATTTTTTCTACACAAAGAATTTCTTTTCAACCTAATGCCATAGTGTCTTTTTGGTAAATGTGGTGAAATAACACATTATCTCTTTGATTACTCTTCCCATTCTCGTAGAGCAATGACCACTTACTCAGTCTCATCTGAAACTACAAATATGTTTCTTACCTGTGATATGGCTCCCTTCTGTACTTTTTCATTGCCAGTCCATCCATATTGGCTGGCAAGTCTGCAAAATTCTGCAGCCGGTCGCTCCATGAAGTCGTCATCCTTGTAACAAATGCCTAGAAAAAAGCACGATAAATGTACTTAATTCCCAGCATTTTTCATTACTTTTAGGCAGGTGGAATAACATTTGCAAAGAGGTTAGTTCTGCTGCAGCCTTTTAAAGTGTATAACTGTACAATATAAGTACAGTGCAAGTTATAAATAGAAGCAATGTCTTTTTTTATGAATATACTGATTATGTCGGCGTAAGTTAAGGTGTACATTTGTCCCTAGCCTGTGAAAGCTGATCTGGGCTTTGTTTAGTAATGCCCAAAGTTTCCTCCAGCTGACTATCATTGTCCCACTGTCACTGGAGAGGCTGGGCTGCAGGAAGGAAAGGCAGAGGTCAGCTTTCTTGTTCCTATGCCAGCACAATTGCAAATGAGTTTAGATCAGCAGACAAATGTCAGTGGGTCACAAATTGAACTGTCACCAAAGGGCTACTAGTGACCACATCTTGGTTATAAGTCTAATGTTAAAAACGACACTTAAAGGAATTTAGCTTGTTTCTTGTAGCCAATTTGTGGTCCAGAGGGGTCTGAAGGTACCCGTGGTCACAAAAGAAGACACAAACAACTATGGCTTTGTTCTGCTGCTGGCTTTTGACAGTTACACAAGACTTTGAAACATTGCTTTCGACGTCCAAGCTTTTAACGCAAATCATAGCCAGCACATTATTTTTCAACGCACACTGTATTTTGAGATGACGTTACAGTAGAAATGTATTTGATGGCTGGCACCAGAGAAGAAAAGCCTACAAGCATTACCCACTTATTGTTCGGGCTAGGTCTCGTTTCGCTTGAAAGCACGGAACAAACACTTGTCTTGTTTGGCTTTGCTGGCACCGACAGGCAAAAATTACAAGAATAAATGGTCCCTTTTTAACGCATTACATGGGTTTGCAGGGAAAAAAACAAAACCCCACTGTCGGAGCGTGAATGCATTACTGTACTTACCCCTTAGTTCCTGATTATTAAACCACTGCACCGTCTGTCGGTCTGAGCATGCGCTGTGAGCCGCGTAAAAGTCGTAGAAATACACTGGAGAAGATATTTTTAAAGAGAGCTGCAATCAAAGCAATAGTGGGTGCACAGTAAAGCCAAGCAGCAGATAATAGCCTTTGCTCTGACTAGTCTTCGCTACTTCTCCCTCTCTGCTCCCAGCTGTTGTTTTGAGACATTCAGGGGGCGGGGCTTGCTACTGTCACTCATCAAGAGGAGGGGCAGGATGCTGTCGTGGCAGGGTCACGTGACGCACTGCCTGGACTGCATCTGTTATCAGCTGATTATATCAAGGTACAGAGAAACCCTGCAGCCAAAAGTTATTCATTCATCCAGAGACGGGTCGAAGGGGGCAGGGGGCACATCCCACACCAAAGACTTCTCAGGGAGCATGATTTGTGTTGTTATCAAATATGTAGGCCTATCGCTAATGCTTTATAGCATTTGTCTTTGTCTGTTACTGATATGTTATATTTAGGCCTGTATCTAAAACGTAAATGTAGCCTGTTTTGCCTAACCAAGAACAAATGTAGTGGAGACATTAGGCTGAAACTGAGTAGCTACAATGAACTGACTGAACTTACAGTGCACACTGAGCTAACAGACATCCAGAGGTGGATAGTGACTAGATAAATTTCTCTTTTTTGTTTCTGAAGATATGTCCTTTACCTGAGTTGTATGCTATCATAACTACATTTCAGTTAAAGGGCAGAAATAACTTTTAAAAATGTCTTCAAACTAAAGATAATAATGTATCAATTGTCACTGACAATTTTGTTTCAGGACTCATTTATTGTTGCAACCTTCAGTTTTGATCCTGATAGTTGTGATTTTAACTTGGTCCCATCTTGGTTTAGTCAGGTTGGTCATTTTATTTACATTTAATAAAGTGTAAATCTTCCACTGATTCCCCCTGACTGATTATGTCAGTGTCGTGAGAGTGTGATCAGATTAATATTGACATCTCACCATCTTTTAATTAAATAAGTGTTAGATATCAATATTCCCAGTTGTTCAAGTTGTTCACAGTGTCATGTTAGAGCTCAGACAAATACAGTGTGTTCAGAGAAACCCCATGTATTTGTTTTATCTCTGATATGTATTTGCGCACTGGTTTACCCGCTCTTCAGAGTGAAATGATAACAAGATGTACACGCTACGATTGAACACCAGAGAGCAGCAAAGCCTTAACTAAGACCATGTGACACTGCAAACTAAAATTTTGAATATAGGTAAAAAACATCCTAATAAATACAGTTAAAAGAAATGTGAAATGTTTTGGGGCTTCAAAACATTTCACATTTCTTCAAAACTCGGAATATGATCGTAAAATATAAATATGCTGGAGATTCATATTGAACCATAATTAAGGTGTCAGAAAGAAAGCCTAAACAAAAAAGTATCACTTATATAGGCTATAAAAAAATAAAATATTAAGATAAAGTAACAAAATCAAAGCAACTTGTTAAACACACTTCTGTATCATGAAATGCACATATACATTTGTGCCAAATATTGCGCACACGGAGTAAAGTTTTCCGTTTGCATCCGCACTACAATCATTAATATAACTAATTTTGACTCACTGCCAAACGTTTTGGCTTAAAAACAGTTTACGGTTGTCCGCGCAACATGACGCACGCGGGTCATAGGAGCAGGGTAGGCCTACATTAATTAGTGATTGGCTGGTCCCCTATAAAAACGGGACGCGCCCATTTCTCTGCTCCAGAAGAGCCAAGATGAGTTACGGAGCTGATTCGTTTTCCTCCTCATCCTACCGGAAGATTTTCGGGGAGTCCCCCCGCTATTCTTCCTCTCCCTCGCGGACTACGATGAGTTTTTCTTCACGCGGAGGTTACCGGTCCTCCTCCCTCTCCCGGACCAGCACCTCATCCCTGGGTTCTTACAACAGAAAGTCCGGGGGTCGCTCCTTCTCCTCCATGCCCCTGGATACCTTCGACCTGAACCAGAGCAGTGTCATCAACAATGAGTTTAAAATTATCCGCACCAATGAGAAGGAGCAGATGCAGGGTCTCAATGACCGCTTTGCGATGTTTATCGACAAAGTGCGTAACTTGGAACAGCAGAACAAAGTCTTAGAGACTGAGCTGGTGGCGCTGCGCCAAAGGCAGAGTGAGCCGTCCCGCTTGGCCGAGATCTACCAACAGGAGATCCGCGAGTTGCGCTCCCAAATTGAAGAGCTGAACGGAGAGAAGTCCCAGCTTCTCATCGAGAGAGACAGCGTTGAAGACGACCTGCAGAAGGTCCGGGGCAAGTACGAGGAGGAGTTCCGTGCGCGCGAGGACGCAGAAGCCGCCCTCAAGGCTTTTAAGAAAGACGTGGATGATGCCACTATGGTGCGTCTGGACTTGGAGAAGAAGGTGGAATCCCTGCTGGACGAGATCAACTTCCTCAGAAAGGTGCACGAGGAGGAGGTGGCCGAGCTGAGCGATATGATCCAAGCCGCGCAGGTCTCAGTGGAGATGGAGGTGGCCAAGCCAGACCTAACCTCGGCTCTCAAAGAGATTCGTGGCCAATATGAGTCCATGGCCTCCAAGAACCTACAGTCCGCTGAGGAGTGGTACAAGTCTAAGTTTGCAGATCTGTCTGAGCAGGCAACCCGAAGCAACGAGGCCATCCGCGCGAGCAGGGAGGAACTGAACGAGTTCCGTAGACAGCTGCAGTCCAAGACTATTGAGATCGAGGGTCTGAGAGGCACCAATGAGTCTCTGGAGAAGCAGCTCCGGGAGATGGAGGACAGACACGGGATGGAGATAAACGGATACCAGGTAAATATGCTACTTTAAAAGTTAAAAAGTAGTATTCAATGAGAGGCGCTGTCCGCGGTGCTGAAGCTCACACTCCCGGGACAAAGCCACCTGAGGCTGACAACGCCCATCTTTTGCATACATCGAAGCGAAAATCTCAACTGCTTATGAATTACTAAACAATTTTATTAGAACAGCAACTTCTGTTTCTGTTAATAATGGATAGACAGGTCATGTGGGCTAACCTCATTTAAAAATGCTTGATCTTGATTACAGTATATTTTTTCCCACTAACTTTAATTAGGAAAACATGGCTGAGCTTGAAAATGAGCTGAGGACCACTAAGAGTGAGATGGCTCGTCATTTGAGGGAATACCAGGAACTGCTGAATGTGAAGATGGCACTGGATATTGAAATAGCAGCCTACAGGTAGGTTTTGTCACATTGTTATCACTTCAGAGTGTAGTTGGATCTTTTAATTAATTAGTGGCTTTTTCTGTGAAATTAGGAAGCTGCTGGAGGGTGAGGAGACACGCATTGGGACAGGGGTCAGCTATTCCACCCCGTCAATCACCAGCAGTGGGATGCAGAGCTATGGATTCCAGTCCCATATTTACACCAGCTCTAGTAAAGTCTCCAAGAAAGAGAGCAGGGATGAGGAACCACCCCAGAAGTCTGCACCCCGCGTGTCCCAACGTGAAGTGTATGAGGAGACAGTCGTCACCACTAAGAAGACGGAGAAGCAGCCAGAAGCCAGTGGTATTCCAACCAATCAGAAAAACTAGGTGCATAATGTAGTTTTGTTGTTTAGCCAATTAATTGCCCTTATATCCTTTAACCTCTGTACCTATATGTCAGACTGAAGCATTTACACTGAAAGCACTGGGGATTTCTAACATATTACATGTAAAAAATGTTAGTATGTTAATGCAGAGAGCAGTGTGAGCTTAGTATCCCTTTACCTGTTTGCCCCACACATGTGTTACCCTAAACAGGAAAAACAATATACAATACACAAAAATAATCATCACTAAAACCACACAGCATCGTTCTTGACAGACAGCATCAGACTAGAGTAAAGGGCACATCTTATTGTCAGCCCCACTTTGTTACAGAACTATACCGGAGCACAGAACATCATAACTCTTTGGTCATGACTGGCACAAGCTGTGAGTTAAACACATTCCACAAGAAACATCTGTGACTGAAAAGCAACAGACACTCTTTTACATGATATCTTTGATGATAAAGCACATAGTGGAAAGTTGGTAGAAAACAAACAGTAATTTTGACACGACTTTAGCCAGAAACCTCTTGTACAACTGCCTATATGTACGCCATTCCTAGCACAGTTCCTATTAAGTTTACAGTCTTTACAGTTTCATCAATGGTGCCAAAAAACTTTGCACAACTTATTAGGATAATACCGGTCCAAACAGCTCCTATTAACCAACCCCTTTACTTGTCTTACATATTTATTACCTACATTAAAATAATTCAAACTCAGAGCAATCTTAGAAAACTAAACAAATATGCATGATGTATGTAGATGTCATGCCTGCATGAAATCCACCAGCTCATCCATATTCAATGCAAAATGATGTCATCATTGGCAATACAAAGCACCAACATGGCACAGTAAAAGATGTGTGCGAATGAGATAGCTGAGTATGTTTCAGTGAAGAAGGCAACTCGTGTATGTGCTTGCAAAAAAACAACTAAAACTACTAGTGCTACCATGTTAGGAATATATAAAGATAGAAAATGCACAGTTGCATGAGTGCCAAATGAAGTGAACTCTAAACATTTCCTTGCACCATATTCAAAACACCACAGCGAACAGTCAAGACAGGCAGATGACATTACTTAAATTCAAAATGCAGCCAAAGTCCACCGATACAAGACCTTGATGTGTTTGAAACAGTGTGACCTCCTGATATTGCCATGACTGGATACAATGCCTGTTGTAGTGTGACCTCACCTCTAGAAATACTCTTTGTACACTGCCGGCTCAATCACTGTATCTTCTCTATAGTGGCTTGCGCTGACAAGCTGCACTCACTCTATCTGACTGTATGCGGCTGAATATCTATTGTTTAATAAGGCTTAAGATATTTAAGTTAGTTGTGTGCCATATTATTCGTAGCTTTGAACAGTGGCCTAAGCTAGAAATAGATCCTAGAAAGCTTAAGTAGTGAAAGAAATATCTCAGTTACAAGAATGTATCATCATGTTGGATGAATGCAAGTTAATACACATCAGTGGATTATATCAAGCCTATATCTTTTCAAACAAATAGAAAATGTTACTACTACAGCACTGCCAAGTCTTCAAATGCACACGCCACACATTAGTTTAGCAATTCACAAGCTCAATCTAAAGCTTATTGTCATAAGTAGCCATGCATCAAAAAACTAGGAAGTAAAATGCCTTAAAACACCAGCAGCTTCTTTTCAGGCCATGCGTGTGATGTGTACAATTTTGATTTCTCATCTTTGAGTTTAGTGTTTATGACTGCTGCCATGACAACAGATGCATAGGGACTGAATGTAGTTGTTCATGCTTTTCTCTTTACTGTAACTATATTATTACTGTACACCAGATCAATAAAGGTTTGACATGACTGAGAATGACTCTTTGTATTGCATTTATTTATTTACTCCAAATATTATTTAAGTTTTAAGTTAAAATATGATCACATCTGCCCGCTAAGTTATGGTAATATCTCAACATTGTCATCACATCTTCTATTCAAAATTTTAGGTTATTATTATGACCACACCTTTCATTGTGTTTTTTAAGGTAAAGTGTAATTTTAATGCAAATAACTACCGTATTTACGCGTTGGCTGAGTAATACAAACAGTAACCCGGTTTAGACTACAATATTACAGTTTTTGTAGCATTAATTAACATTTATTCAATGTCACCTTGATCTGTTTGTAGCAGAAATATTACTTTACCACCAGTCCATGATGGAGCAAAGATACTATGATGGATTACATTAGGCTGTACTGTACACTGACCCCTATACCCCCCATCAGCTGTGACCCGGACCTAAAGGCCTTGGGGTTTGTGAAGTGTGGGTGATTATCTCGTCTCTTGTAGCCCACCAACAGGAAGGACGACATTGGCCTGTGTATGAATGTATATATGGTGCAGGTTGCAGTTGTTCAAAGATTTATGTCCCTGCAATGCTGCTGAGAACAAGGTGTGGTGAGAGTCTTCAAGTCTTTGCTGTAAAACGATTCTTGTTGAAAGAGCAGACAGTTTTTTAACATTAAATAACTGCTTACATCCAAAATACTACAAACCAAAACCTGACTGTAATCTACAGAAATCAAGCAGTTGCTTCATAAATTCTGTACTCTGATGATCATACGGTATATTTCCCCCACACACATCCAAACATTTAAGGTACACTTTGTCCCATGCAATTGCCTTTTTACAATATCTTCAAAATGTGAGAATCTTGAGAAAAATTATATGACTACAATACAATACAGAATCTGCATGTAATCCAACTTTCTCCTACCATCCCAAAGAAAGACATCCATGTGTGGTAGGAATGGTGAATCTAAATTGTCAATGTTTTAGTCATATTTGTTCATTTGGTGTTTTTAATTATAGTGTGCCTTTCTCCTGTTTCCTCTTGTATAGGCCATGAGCCAAAGCAAATTTCAATCTCATTGGGTTTGTGTTTGCCAGTTTCACACACTGTCTATGTCTGTCTTCAGAATGTCAACTACAATTTTCTGTGTTGAAGAAGAGGGGAGACTGGGTTGGAGGAATGCTTTATGCTTTCGGGGCTGATAAGTGTCTGTGTGGAATTGTGATGGTGCTGGAGATGGGAGGCAGGCTGTAAATTTCACCCATTTGTTGGAATCTGAAGATCTAAGCACTCTTCCCGAGTGGATAAAAAAAAAGGTCTTGTACTATGAGCCCAGGAGCATGAAATAGTTTAACCCATGAAGCCACCACTGTTAATTCCCTTATATTGCAAAATATTGAATATTTTGATGAAAGCACAAGGAGTGGTTCTTTCTCCTGTGATTGTTAGCTAAATGTCTTATTTGTTACAGAGAGA